>QDEB01047201.1:965-23718 GCA_004193795.1 Asbolus verrucosus | reverse complement strand
TTTAAATTATTCTTGAGATATCTGACTCAGAACCAAATTCACCGATTTGGACATCCAGATAAATAGAACATTGATTAATATTTTTTTTAACTAATATAAGGTGACTTTGATTTTTTTAAGTCGGATTATACTTATATTTCCATTTTGACAGAAAACTAACTTATATACTTTTGACTGCTGATCACATTTCGAAGTCTTGTGTTAGTCTATTCTAATGTAATTTTTTTACATAAACAATTTATTAGGAAAATTTAAATTTAAAATTTAAATTTTCTGTCGGCTCCATATTATTAAAATATATGACCGATTTAATTGAATACAAAGAAATTTTCTTAGCACCCTAAAATATAAAAAAAAAATCATTTTCTATTAAAATATTTACCAAAAAGCACCACATTCTTGAAACAAGTAAGTAAATACTTCAAGAATATATTGAAAATATGGTCCTTAAATTTTTTCGGTCTTTATATAATTTTATTCAGATCTATTTAATGACATTTCTTGTTTCGACGATTTATTGAAAACTACTTAATGTATCAAAATTTGCATCCCAATAAGCTATACCAAGCAAAATGATTTGCAGATGTTTCTATTAAATTATTTGATACATTCCCTACTTTTGTATAAAATTATTACTTATAATAAATGTAATTATCTTGAAAAATAATTCAATCTTTAAGATACTATTTATTTTTATTTTATTTATTTAAAATTACATCTTTCCGTAGTTATTACCATTGTAAGTAGCTCAAATTTTTGTTGATAGGTATCTATGTTGTAACGACAAACACTATTCAGAGTTGTCATGACATGGTCGTAAGAACTTTATTTATTATTTATCTAGGACAGTCAGATTGTACATCTATTTTTGAAACGTGTGTCGGTTTGTATATCTGAAATTTGATATACATATTTCAACCATCAAAGTAAATTAAAAAGTTTTGTTGAAATGGTGCTTCGATTATAAATAAAATATAAAAATACGTTTTTTTAGTATACTTCGAAAGGATATCAAAAAGGATGTTACCAGCTTGTTAGTACAGTGCAATGTAACTTTGATAAGCATACTTGGATACACTTAAGAGGAAAGATATAGTTTTATCAAGTAAACGCCGATTGCACTTGATTGTAGTAACTATGAACAGTGTTCAGACGAAATTTCTTGACAAAAAATTAATCCTATAATTTTTGAGTCATTTTAGACAATAGACGGATTTCTTTTATAAAATTTAATTTTATGAAAAATGCAATGAAAGAAAAATCTCCTCTTTTCCTTCAACGACTTGAAAAGATATTTAGTGCTTGATTTAGTAACTAAGTGGAACCGACGTTTAATATAATCACTATTAAGCGAGTGAAATAGATTTTCATAATGTAACCTTGTCGTACATTACTGTTATTGATAGTTATAAATGTCAGCGATTATGGTTATTATAGTCTGAAGCACGAACGAAGAAGAAAATTCTAACATGTCCCGTGCACGTAAAAAGTTTTTAACTTTACTTAATATCTCCACGATAATATTTGACACATTATGCTACGATTATCTGTCTATTCCAAAAATTATGGTTATTTACGAAAATAAGAGTTTACATTTTACATTGAACATTCTGGCAGGTATTTTAGAAAAGCTGCTACTTGTAAATCAAAGTTTAAAAATAATTGATTTATCGTTTATTCTACGATCTATAAAAAAACTGAACAAAACTTATTTGAAGTTAGCACTGATGTTGAACATCTACAGTACAAATGTTTAAAAAATATTTGAACAGCATGACGCGATTGTTTTTTTATGATGTAGGCCGACTTATTTTAACAATTAGATGTGATGTAGTAGATCCAAATATGTTTTTTTTTTTTTTAGTAAATGTAAAATCTCTCTAATAGTTCTGCATATTTTGTTGATTAATTATCAGTGTTTTTAACGTGTGACACACAGGTTAATACATTCATTAATATATAATTTTTGAGATAATTTTCCGACAACTCTTGATGAAGTTTTCAATTAATTTTTAATTCTAATTTACCACTAGATTTACCATCCTGTTCATTTTTTAATTAAGCAAGCCACTGCTCATTTATCAAATCCAAATCAGGTTGGAGTTGCACATGTTCGATTTATGGTACATAAAATTGGCTAGTCTTAAATCAGAGCTGGAGGAGCCAGTGGCGGCGTGCGTTACGATTTCCGGACGCACAGTTAGACGTCCGTCAGCCCTTTAACGATGTCGCTGATTGATTACTGTGTGTTCGCTACTTAGCATGCGGTTGTACACGTTATTAGCGGCTATCTCTCGGCATCTGCTCTCCGGTGGTCCCATCTTTCCCTATCGACGTACGTCCACCGTTAGTGCTCCTCTATTTTTAATCTAATGGCAAATAATTGATCGCTTTTCTAATGAAACCACTACCGAATGAGATAATAAGGTTCGGCGCCCCTCGGCTATAACGGACGCGGTAATGCCACGATTTGCTAGTCAACTTGTTGCCCAACATTGTTTATGGAATCTACTAATTAAGGCCCATAATAAGATGAAGCCTGATTATGATTTACGTCAGGAATTTTAATAAAACCACAGCGACATTGTCAACTTGATTGTTTCCCTAATTTGGCCAAAGCAATCTCGCAGTGTTAATGGTATTGTTCGCCCAGGGTTTTTTCCCATTAGTGGTCCTCGATAATTTGGTTTAAACGTGAATAAACCCTATCTAACAATAAAGAAGTCACAATGGTCGGATCGGCTTCAAACGTGTTCTCAGGCTGATATCTTTTGCTCCCGCTGCTATCTGCAGGTGAGCTACCTGCACACTGCGTATTTGAATCAGCCTTTAGCTTGTGATAGACCTGCTGAGCACACCTGACTTACTATTACAACGATCATTTCGTGGGTGAAACAGAAGGTTCTGTACGACCGAGCCATACAAAATTGAATCTAATTATCCTACCGCTAAATAGCATCTTACCACAAATATTTTACGTGTTGCGGATAGAATATATTTACTTTCCACTTTTGCTGATACGTAAAAACCTTAATTTCGTATAATTTGTTTCACCTTCCAAATGTCTCTTTATATTCCTAAGAATGGAACAATAGTGCATTCTCATTCTTGTATTACGTGGAATAGCCTATTGATATAATATTTTATAGAGATAATTAGCCACAACGCTGCTGGATATGTAAAAATATATATAAAGGTGATATGGCTTCAGTGACAGAATAAAAGATTTGAAACTAACTTTTTAATTAAACCACTTTATAGAAAAGTTATCATAAAACCTGATGTGTTCTCTATCACCGGAAACTCATGATTTATGAGACTACGGCACCGTCTTTCCGGTGATTGGAAATTTGCTATTTGCTTCATTAATTTTACTATATACTTACTTTTTTAATTGCTATCAGTTTTTTGCGCTGTTTGTGCAGCTGGCGGTAGGTAAGACTAACGTTAATTATATGCAATATCTATGACATGATCACTAAGCTTTTTTCTTCGTGTTTTTTCTCTTCATTACTTTTGATTCCTTAATAATCAAGGCTCAAGTGCAAATAATTCGTTAACTGTGTAATGAGTTGTAATTTGTCGCTGTGCAATGTATTGGACAAAATTACTTCATTCTAAAAAAGATTTGACAAATCACTTTTTTTTATTTGAGAGAAGAACACATAAAAACCAATTATGTATTATCTTGATACAAAATTGTTGTTAAAATTTAATTTATTACACAAATAAAATTTTAAAGTTATGTTTAATGAGAAAATAAATTTAAATAAGTCTGTTGCTCTTGGTCTAACTTTTTATCATAATTAGCTAAGATAAAATCTCATTATAAAGTATTAAACAAATGTTATTTTCTAAAAGGTGCGCTAGTGATATAAAATAATTTGCTATTCAAAAATGGGTTATCAAATATGCACATTTAATATTTGGAAACTATATTTTGTACTTTGTCAAATTTGATCCTTTTGCATAAACGTAAGAACTTCGTAGATAACTTTTCGAGCTACTGGTCAAATATAAAAAGTTTTTTTCATTTAG
Organism: Asbolus verrucosus; assembly: GCA_004193795.1. Classification (NCBI taxonomy): domain Eukaryota; kingdom Metazoa; phylum Arthropoda; class Insecta; order Coleoptera; family Tenebrionidae; genus Asbolus; species Asbolus verrucosus. The sequence goes on along the minus strand of QDEB01047201.1, from coordinate 19,680 downwards.
AAGCTCACTGTAATGTTTAAGTGTATTAACAGTTTTCAAATTTTTTCTTTATTGGTCAGTAATATACGAATAAAAGCTTTCTCTTAAAACTATATTTCTAAAAGAATAAGAAATTATAATTTCTTTAGAATTTTTCACATTTCCTCACTTTATGAGATGTTATGGAAAAAATGAATCTGAGTGTAACGTCACCGTTACAAACACATGGACTAATTATCCTGTGTATAATAAAATTTTTATCAAATCTATTTTCTTTAACACTTTCACAGTTGAATCTTTTTTTTTGTTGCTCTGCATAATTAAATAATTATGATGTTATTTGCATACTTTTAAATAACATAAAAACATCCTAGGTAAATCTTAAAATTACTTTTATTAAAGTCATTAAATCTGTTTTTTAATACTTCCTACAGCCGGCACCCTGAATAATCTTTTATAGACTTAATATGGGTTGTTCAAAATTTGTTTACAATAATTTGTAGGCACAGTTGCTTTTTACGAAGCTGATGTTTGAAAACATTAGAATTTTAAGAACATTGTGTTAATTCAAGAATGTCTGTTATTAAAGTTTTTTAATGACTTTGAACCTTGCAGTAATAAAACTGGGTGAAGATATTACCTATGTAAAAATATCAACAGCATACGTACGATCCATTTGGTATCTCTGTTTTTGAGAATAAACAAATAAAGCAACATATTCAAGATGTCGTCGAATGGAATTACTAATCAAATTATTTTCCACTTTACAATGCATTTATGCATCTATTTCAGAACACATTTTAGTACATAGATCACAAATTTTAATACCTTACGTAGAATTATATAGGCAAGTTTGCAACACGTAAAGCAGAGTCGTGACTATTTGGTTGCCTATATATTAAAATGAAAGATTAGAAACTTGCACTAGGGTTGGAGCAGTTAAAAAATCCGCTAGTCCCTAGTCCGCTAGATGCAGCATGTGGGCCTCAAGTCACTTCTTAAAATTTTGAAAGCTAATAATTTAGGTGCTAAATAACCAATTTTGATTTATTGTTCTTTTATGTGCCTCCATTCGATGTTTGTGACAAACGGACAAAATTTCATCGTGTTATCTTAATTAATAATGAAGGGGAGCTGTGCGCTCCCCACAACCCTTTGAGCGATATTGCCCATTAGATCTTAGAACTTAGATCTAAGAATTTAACAAAGAATNNGCGAGTGACATGGACAAAATCAATTGCGCTCCTCGCTAATGCTCGTGTGCTAAAATGAGTGTTAATAAACATAATATGCAGTATATGCAACACTCAACATTTATTTATATTAGTGCCGATGAATATTTAAACGAATAGACTTACTGTACCAAGTTCTATATAAAGAAAGTAAATGTTACAATTTTTAAGGAATATTTTATTTTTCAAAATGGAGCTTCATTGTTTAAAATTTCTGTATCGAGAGGGAAGAATAATTTATGTGAAATGATTGAGTAACAAAATCAGTGGACGAAAAGAAAAAAAACTCAGTTCTGGCACGCACTGGACTGAAAAATACCACCGATTTAGAAGAAAATTATTAATTCAGGACAGCATTATTGTTATTAATCACTTAGACATCGAAGACATGGTGTTCCTAACACTTTTCGAAAATTATATTTCATAGTACCTAATATACTTCTAATGATATGATATTTTATGTTTATGTATCTCCTGACAGGTATAATATAAAATCTACATGAGGTATCAGACTGAAAGATTTAAGCCATTAAATAAAACACTTTTCTGTGAATATTCTAATATTTTTCACCAAGAACCAACATCTTCTTTATTGTATAAACTCACGAATAATACTAAAAGTGGAAGTACCTATATATTATTGTTTATGACAGCAACATCATTAATTTGCTGCGATTATCGCACGATTTTTTGGTGTATGAATACAAGGCCGTCGATTTGATTGTACCAGTTTTCTAAAAAAAATCAATGACGCCTCATTGATGATACTGAAATTCTGTAATTGCCTGATTAGTGATTATAAATCACTTTGAAAGTTATATAATTATGGTTATTTATCAATACTGTACCTGTTATTACTTGCGTAGGCACTATAAAAATGGTTTTCAATAGATACAACTGAAATAAACTAGTTTGTGGGTAAATCTTAATAAATACGACACGTATGCTTTTGTAAACTTGAGATTTATAAAAAGATGAAAGTGAAGTTTAGAATAGTTGTTGCGGAACTGGCGCTATCAGTTTAATGATGAGTGATCACAAGGATAAATGGAATAAAAAAATATGTAACTTTTGCAATAAACAACAATAATATTTTCATTTTAATTAATCCCGGAGCAGTGCGCATTAGGTGCAATAATTAATAAGTAATGATTGGTGCAATTACGTAAATAATTTAACATGCAGGTTATAAGTATATGTATAGAACGCTCGGTTATGGAGGTATTTTGGAAAATTTCCAAGGATGATGGGACCACTTACTCTTGGAATATAAAGCATGCTGGTATTAATGTTTTAAATGGGGGCTATACTTCTGCTCCAGTGTGCCTAAGATGCGCATAAAGTTATAGATAATAGCGAGCAATAAAGAGGGCACATTATAGGTACCTATTTAGCACGGTTATAGAGGAATGCAGATTCAATGGTCGCCATAAACCAGTATTTATAGAGCGGTACCGCTGAGAAGATACTGTAACTTATTTCATCCTATCACTTAAAAACATAAGAATTTTTACCACATTCTTATGAAATTGCGTTACATCGGCTCGTAATTTACGCAGGAATCTTAACATTTGCCTGTAATAATGACAACAAATGGCCGAGTGACGTCGCCGGGGTTTTTGCCTGGACAGAGGCGCTGCCCTTAGGGCAAGCCGTCATGATAATAACCCGTGGTTGGAGCAGATTGAATCGGTTTTATCCGAGTGCGATCAGAAAATACTAAACACATACCTAGGCTGTGCATGATGGACTGGTAATTAGACGGTGCGCTTGTCACGCGTCTCTTGCCCGCCAACAGCTACCATCCTAGTGTTTACCCCATCCGCCGTATGCGCCCAGCGCTTATTAAGTGGAAGCTCTAGTCTGCAGATTACAGGTGTGGCTATCGCGTTTTATTTGCTCTCGCTCGGCGGACATTCATCGCAGGAATTACCGCAGGACTCGCCGGAGCTGCAAACAGGAGCGGATGCTACCGAGCCACCAAAAAATTGTTACACTCTCAGGACCAAACAAGCCAATAATAATAAGTGTATCGGTCAGGTATGTTCGAGTTAGCCGGGAGCAGTGCGCCATCTTGCTACCGCCTCTGCGCATTCTTAATACTCGGCATATATCATTATAGACACACTCCGCGTAGGCACACTAATATCCGAAACTTCTGCCACCATCTAGGAGCGCCTTCCACCCGGCCAAGAAGCCGCAAGAGCAAGTACTCGTGGATGCGCTCGTTCTCGATGGTGGATCGAGCCGCGATGCCTCGGGCTAAATAATATACATCGCTCCATATAGATTATAAAGCTATTTTACATACTAGTAGCACTCTCGGGTATTAATATATCATTATTTTCTGAAAGCCCGGTTTTTAAATGATTGAACTCGATCGCTGCTTCACGACCAGCAGGTTCAAACACGACGCGAGGGTGGAAACCGACAAACAAACTGTGCAGACAATCTCAAAAAAATCATTTTATTCAAGAAAATATATACAATTTTTACACTGCAACTACTAAATACATTCATTTATATAAATTAATCCATTTCGATAACAATAATAACATTAAATAACTCATGGACTTAAATTATCACTTACAACAATTTGTAATTTTGAATAGGTACGGGATATTGTCAGCCCTTGCGCGTACCGGACGGCTTGCCTAAAACCAACGAAATTAAAACATTAATTTTGGTCACATTAATCAATCTTGTAAATGTCTACACAATTTATTTCCTCAGTTTGTTGTACAACCACTTTCATAATTTATTAGGTAGCGAACTACTGTATCACAGACGTCCTAAGCCATAAATAAACAACAGCAAACATGAAATTCATGTTTTTTAGACAAGTTCTGATAGTCGGAAAAACACGCAACCCTTCAAAATGCCAACATTTTAACAGTTAATCTCGCTAGTTAACAGTTGGAATAAAAATAGAAAAAAAAAAAAAATTGAACACATCAACAGGCAATGAGACAAGTAACCAGAACTGCCAAGCTTGTTCTCGTCAGCTCGATAGCAGTAACTGAACCGCTTTGTTAATAAAATTTACCAGCAAAATAATCTAATTAACAACTATCACGATTTCGTGTAAAAATTGAAGTGAATGGTTGGAGATATCGATCGGCGATGAGACAAGTAACCCGACGTTGTCGAGTTGGTTTTGTCAAGTCAGAGGCGGTGACTGACACGCTTTTATGAATGAAATGCGCTAGCTCGATCATTTAGTTGATAACTGTCGATACTGCGGGTAAAAACTCGGCTAAATGAGCGGAGATATCGATAGGCGGTGAGAGAAGCAACCCGTATGCGAAGTTGGTGCTTGCCAGCCTGCAGTGGTATTAATTGACCGGCTGTAGTTGAACGGTAGCTGGACCAGGCATAGCCAGAGGCCGCAGCCTGTGATTACGGCTCGCTATCGAACTACTGTCCGCGTGTAATTATATGTTGGGGATGTAATCTACCCGTCGCCCTATCCAATCTCGGCTTGACCATACTCCTTTTGTTTTCAGTATTTTGGCTACTTCAGTATTTTAATTTACGTCTGAATACAAATTATAAGGTGCATGGTGCACGCCCGATGAATTCTTAACTGCCAGCCAACGAGCTGAAATTAAAGTTAATAGTGAATACGTGAACGAATCCTGAATCCGGCAATGCTTATTAGAAATATACCCACATTTTCTCGCCGAGCTTTCCATAATTTATTGCTTTAATAATAATTGTAACAGTGGACGTGTTCGTAATGTAACAATAAACATTATCAACAATCTTTCACTGTCGAGGCTAATTTATTGCATTTAAAGGTTGCGCATAAATTGAAAAATAATAAATTATATCTTTATATGTGAATTGGAAATGTTAATCAACTTACCGGTGTGGAGGAAGAGGTGGTTTTTAAGGTTGGTGTGTTTGGAGAATCCTCTGGAGCAGATGTGGCATTTGAAGGGCCACGATCCAGAATGGACGTACATGTGGGAGCGAAGGTCGCCGGGGGTCGGGAAGGACTTGCTGCACAGGTTGCATTTGTGTGGCTTATCCTGAAAAAGAAAACAACAGAGTTGGATGCGGCGCTCAATTATTAATTACGATATGATTTTAATGGTGGAACCGGCACAGATAGGATCGAAGGCGTTACTGTAAAGATTGATGGCTGCATATATTAAAATTCAAGAAAAATCGGGGGCGAATGCCTACAGAGCGTCACGCATAGTTCATCAGATAAGTGGCAATTCTCGTGAATGGCGATGTACACAGTGATCGACTGTCAACTCTCTATTCAATATTGACAAGAACTAAATAACTCAGACTTATGCTGAAGCAGTTAGAGTTACTACAATGTCACATTTCTTAGGAGCTTTCGCTTGCAGAAATTAAGACCGTTGCCGTCAAAAATAACTTTGCTGACAATGAAATCTCGATTAAGAGATAAATCTGTTTTAATGGTAGTTTTCCATTAGCATAATTTCCCTACATAAATCTCACATATTGATTACGTGTAAATTAACGCCGTGTTTTCTTAATTAGTTTATTTAAATAAGAATCCTGATTATATGGGGCAGTAGAGAAGATGTAACGCTGGCTGGATTCCGTGGGAACTACTTGAAGATGTTCTGGTTCGCCGCCCGTAGACCTTATTGTTGTACATATGTCATAGTAACAACCTTGTGAGGCACCCTTTACCTTACACTGTTTACACTGTTATACTTGACTTGCTCTATGCGACCCAGGCGAATTTTCACGTCTTTGTGTGGTTTGGTGCGGTTAAAAAACTCTCAACGACCATACAATCTTGCATTATTTAAAACATTTCTATCATAGTTGATGGTCACTGCAGTGCGGTTTTAACGGTCACTTAAACAAGGTTCGTTATGGTACGATTTTATTCATGCATTCGCAGATTTGCTTTCGTTAAGAAACAATTAATTCCAGCTTTTCTGCTTGACTCATAACATATCTACGACTGTCTCATAAATCATTATAAAATTAATATGTGTCACAAACTAAACAATAAAAGTAACAAGATCGAAGTTATGAGTGTACGGCAGTGATATAAAAGCCCCCGGAGAATTAATTTCAATACTGGCAGTACCGAGTGCGCATTACAAAGCTGGAGCTGGTGCCGCAATCATTCTATAAATTATTGGCTTTGATGAACTTCTAAGAAAGTCATACCATATGTCGCTCGTTGGACGGTAAACTTGTGATGCATACGGGACAGACATGAAGAACTAAGATTGCTACCTAGAACGTCGAATAATAATTACGAATCGCCGGTATGCCAATATTTGCGTTAATTATTATGGTGATTTGGACAGGCCAAAATCCGCAACGGCCGAAATCAATTTATGGTCTGTAGAGCGTTCAATTAATGTCTATAATAAAAGAATAAGGATCGTTAAAATCAAGAATCAAGAGGGTAGCGGTGTGGGAACGAAAGAAACGCAACGCTCCCGGTAACATCTGCCATCACGCGAAGCTAAGACATCCGGTTCCTTCACTATCGCGTATATCGATCAATATGACTTACTGGCCCGGACTCAACGGCATTTTTGGCCTGCCTTTCTTCACAAATTCGAGAGATATTGCCGCGTCGATCGTATTTCTACAACCGTCACTCTTCGTGTCACACGTCATCAGGAAAGCACCCGACAAATACGTTCTTCTACTTTATTACTTGCCGAATGCCAATTACCAAAGATAGAGCTTTCTTACTTTATAAGGTGAATTTATCGTCGTGTGTTAACTTATTGTTTGCTGCTTACATTTTTTCAGTCCTTCGATAAATTAATCCTGAAAACGTATGCTCACTGAACGTGATTATAGTTAATAATGAGCTTCATGCTCTCGAAGCTGAAGTTTCTAGTAATTTTCGTTTTTCCACTCATTAACGTGCTGTTTGTGCTGCTTATTATACCATTAATTTTCTTCGTAAAACATTTCATAAGAGAGCAAAAATTTTCCATAATTTTTATGAAATAATGTTGGTAACTAGAGACCGGAATTTATGCAAAATACATACTACACATTTTTGGTGCGCCTAATCAAATCGCTTAATAAAAACGACTGACATCAATTTCTGCATATTTTGCATATTCAAGTGATTTTTGCATAAATTCTAATATTTCAGTTACTCGAGAATATTTGCGTGCTTTTAAATGGTTTTGAAAAATTTTAAAATTTCGGAAGCAGAAAGTTAAAGATTAATTTGATCACTTTATTATTTAAAACATTCGGAGAAAATGCAGTTTTAAGTCTTTACAATACCAATAAATTGCCATCATTTTGCACATATTGTGTGTGTGTGTTGATAATTTTTGCTTACTTAAAATTAAATATTATTACATTTGCAAAATTTAGGCAAACATATTTCTTATTTGTGATAGTTGTGAATTTCATGCAATCAATATTCTTTCTAAATTAAAAAATACTTCACGTGAAGAGTTGTTTAGTAGTAGGACGACAAAAGGTGTTTCTGCAAAACTAAACGGTAAGATGAATTTTAATTTTTGTATGAACTTTTATATATCTCTACTAGCTACGGGCTAACTTGTCACTTGAGCTTGAAGCTTGTCGATAAATTTTGAACATCTAAAGCAATAAAAAGAGTCAGTAAATCTTTAAAAAAAAAACAATACAATGCTTTAAATAATTGATTTATAAAAATAAAATATAAAATGACTTCTTATTTTTTTTTATTTATATCAAAATTCAAAATTCTCCTAATATTAAGATGTTTTTATTCATCAATTTATTGCTCTTCATTTAAGAATCGGTTAATACACCATCTTTATTTTAGTAAAACATTTAATACCTTTAATAATTTATATATTTTAAAGCAAATACTGTGTGAATGAAAAATTCAAGTTACATAGCTTGTAGAGATGGTAGTGCATAAAGAAAAATGAGACAACTTTGGAAAAATGCAGATGTCTCAGTCTCTCGCTGGAAGTTTTAGAAAAACAGAACCGCATGTATAATTTGGGGATTTTGTAAAGTAAGTAAGTTTATTTGTGTTACAGATCCAAGATCTTTACAACTGTCGAATTAAATTAACAAAATATAAAAAAAAACTTGAGAAAAAAAAATATTACAGACATTCCGAAGAAATCTCATGGTTCAAATGCTTTTCCCCGTATAACATGCGTTATATATAACTAAAACAATTTTAATGTACCTTTAAATTTATTAAATACGAAATTTAGGATATCTCCTTGGTAATTTAAAACAGAGTAATTTGTCGTATTTCTACATCTCAACAATGGAAGATTACGATAAAGTTAAACTGAGTGCAAATATTCCGTTAAAAGAAATTACAAAATGTGAATTTGAAGTAAACGTTTTCTTGTAAATTTAATGAGCATTTTAACTGAAAAAGAACCAAGCATATCTTATTTATTTAATTGCCTGCAAATAATTGATAGTAAGAGAATTATTTAAAAAATTTAAGATTTATTAATAAATGTTTCAGAAACATTTTTTTGTCAATTATATAACTAATGGGTTTTTTATTTGTTATGTATGTCGGCTTAAAGCGAAATTGGTTAAAATTTTATTTGAAATTTAATCCAAGTAATCATTAAAAAAATATTTGTAGAAGTCCCTTTAAAAATAATTATTAAGAAAAATTGCCTAATACTTTTCTGTCATCCGAACCTGTAATTACCCGATGAGAAACATAATTTATGACGAAAATTTTGATGCTCTAAAAATTGGAAGATGCATGCATACTAAAATCATAGAAGAATGAAGAATCATTATTAAAAACTGAACCGGATTTTATATAAAGCAATCATCGTTTTGAAAGTATTATTTTAAAGTTAAAAAAACAACATACGTCTGTCAAATTAGTATCACTGAATCTGAACCTTTTCCGGAGGAAAATTTAAAAAAGAAAGTGTTCTGGTGTACTAATGAACAAGAATGAGAGATAAAAATTTCAGAAAATATGAAATTCAAGGCAACGTATATTAGAGTGTACTGAAATGTTAAAGAAGTTGTTCTATGTTAATAATAATTTTGACTGACAATTCTGTAATATCACTAGCTTTTGTAATTCTTCAGAATATTTTCCACTATAAAAAAAAAGAATTAATTAAATTTAGACAACATTTTTCAATATAAAAAAATGAGGAACTAATTAACTTAAACGTTTTTGATTTTATTATAACTGTTATAAAGACAACCGGTAAAGAAACATAAGGCACCGGTTTTTCATATCGAATGTTTCTATCTGTGCAGCAGGTGTATAACAAGGAGCCCTTAATTCCCTCTCGCCAAGTACGAGAATTGCGCCCGATCAACTAACATATGCCATCCGCTACGTCATAATTACAATAATTTATTTTTTTTACCGCCGGTTATGGTCAGGAAACATATGGGAAGGCTTGTTTCCATAAGGAGAGACATCATTGTTCACGAGTGGGTCGTTGAAAAGGGTGCATTAATAAAAAAAGGCAATCCGCGCGCATTAGTGGATGGGAGATTTGTCAAAATGACAAGCAGGTACTATGGGGCGGATTACATAAATATAGGCCATCAAATGTAGATGTCAAATTTAATCAACTATGAGGCTTTAGCCCACGGGATATTATCACGAATTACGCACGAGAATAGCGCTATAAACGCCAGATCAGTGCACCCTCGAATGAAAAGGATTATTTTACCTTGATGTGTGTCATACGATGGTAGTAAAGGTTGGATGACGCCGTGAACCGTTTCAGACAAACAGGACACTGATGCGGCTTTTCGCCGCTGTGAATCCTTCGATGCGTGTTCAAGGACGAGGATGTGCTGAAGCCTTTCCCGCAAACCATGCAAACGTGGGGTTTTTCGCCTGAAACACACAATGTACGCTGTAAATGTCAATATTTTTCGAAAATATTTCTTATGACATCAACATTAACCTTCTTAATACTGTGGTTAAATTATTGCATAAACTTTTTATAAATTTATTGCAGTTAAAGAAGCTTGGCTGTGGTTATTCTTAATTCCTTAATGATTAAATAATAGATCTTTCATTTTTCTTCTATAAAGTTTGCCCATTGTCGAAGTGAAAACTTGTCAAAAATCTTTTATTAAATTTGACCTCGTGATAGTTCTGAGTAGATACTGTTAATTCTCGTTTGTGCGTTTCTGTCCCAATTTTATTTTTATTTTTGAAGAAACTGCAAATTATTTTTAAAATTTTGGGTTGTTTGCGTTAATAATACTGAATTATTATAACAGTAATTCCCAAAATTATCTTGTGATGAATGAAGTCATTAAGGGTATGTGATTTTTTTTCCTTGAATAAGACAGTATTTTAATTTTAGAGTTATTAAAATGTTACCGGAAAATTTGTCTTAAGGTAGTAACGGTCAGAGATATGTACGTACATGATTATTTGGAGAATATTACTTACAAAAAATATTTCGCCTTTCAAAGCAGCTTGTAACGCACGCTGATTTTAAAGGTTGAAACGGTCAATAAATAATTAATTTATCCCTGTTTGAGGTAGACTGAATTATATCAAAAATTTTACAAGGTTACCCAAAATGAATCATATTTTTTTCGTAGAAGCATCTATTAAAATTAAATTGAATTATAAAAAAATATCTACTTTATAGTAATGATTGACGACAAACTACTAACTAAAATTATTTTTCACACACTTAACCTTGCGTAAAAAATATCTGAAGAATTATCTTGATTAACTGTTTTAAATAACTGGTGCTGGTTTACATAATATAGCATAAATATTTTAAAGATTACTTTAAAATTCATTTAAGCAAAAAATATATTCCTGTTAAATGTCGAAAGGACATTTTAGGGCAATTTAAGACCGTTTAAAAATTTTAACATTTAAACATTATCGTCTTCCATAAAGTTCTGTTAAATAATTATTAAAACTTAATTATTTTGTAGGTTAACGGAAAAATGAAAAAAATCACAACAGCATTAATAGAGAAATAATGTAAACAAGTAAAATGACCATTGTGAAGGTTTATATCTTCTCCACGATTAATTTCTTTATGTGATCTTGTCATGACTTTTATTAATTTCGAATTTTTTAAAAATGATTAAAAAAAATGTTACATACCATTCCAAAATTTAAAAACGCCACAATGCAGGATATACATTTTTTTAGTTTATGTATTTCCATCAGCGACAGACTTTTTTCCCCAAATAAAATAAAATATTGCATTGCTCTTTGATTTTGAAGTATGAATACTTACATAGTATGAATAATATGAAGTATAAATGGAACTTTGAATGTTACAGCATTCACTTGAGCAAATTGAAAGGTAAAAGAGTCTTAATTTAATTTAACGCACATTATCCTTAATTAGGTGAAAGTATTCAAGTTATTTTTCGCTATACTATTAAATTTGAAAAATAAAATTCTTCTTTCTGAAAATTCACTTTCTCCTGTAAACAGTTCTAAGTGAACCATCTTCATGGGTTGATATGTATAGTTCCAAATAATTTGAAATTTGATATTACATTAAATAATAACGCCGAGAATGATACTCAACGGTATTCAGTATTATATTTAAACAAATTTTCTGCGCTTGATGTTACTCTTTACCATCAAATTAAAAAAGTGATGGTGACGGTTGTTTAAATAACAATATAACCATCGGGAATCATTCTCACTCTATATTCTAATATATTCTATAGACGAACATCTGTCGTGAATTTATTAGTTATCACGAGGATAAATTAGTTTTGATAAATAAAATAAATTTTTCCTTAGCTTATTTTCAATTAGGTACTTACCAGTGTGCGTCCTCATATGTCTTTTTAACAATGAAGGTCTGTCGAAGGCTTTGTTACAGACTCCGCAAGGTAGCAGAGTCCGTTCTCTAGGTCTAGCTCTAGGAGTCGGTAGGCTGGCTTCAGGGAGATCACCTTGTGAACTGGCAGCCGAACTGTCGCCAGAGACGGACTTACGTTCGTCCTCTGCAGACGGTGGCGAACCGCTTAAAGCTCGAGACAGCAACGACATGGACAAGTCTAGAGGAGAATCTAAAAAAAAATGTTTGATTAATTTAAGCTGATGACGATGATGTTTCAAATTCATGAAACCATCATCAACCGCATACTTGCTATGAAACAATAGCTAATTTGGAAGCCGCAGCGGCGCATTGCGATGGATTTATAGCCTCTTTTGCACAAGTTAACATTTTGATTGCTTTAATTTATAATGGCGAAGGCACCAAAAAAGGTCGGAACGAGATAAATCTAATTATCGCGGTTCTTGCTTTATCTGGATTTTTGTTTAATTTCCTTTTAATTATCCGGGTGAAAAAAGGGATACTGTTGCGTAATCTCTGAGGATGATGGATGTTAAGTGAAATACGATTTGTTAGTCCACCGCCTTTTTTGATAAATTATACGTGGATAATTAAGAGAGAAAACAATTTTTAGCCGTTTTGGTATGGTCTGAAATTAATTTAAAAAAATAAAAACCAACAATAACCAGTTGGACCTTCACAACAGGTAGGCAGTATGTAATTAATGTTAGGTATGCGTGATTACAATACACAACCTGTCACAAAAACTTACGCCTAGTTTGAACAGGATGAACACCGCGCCGTGTTTCTTCCGATTCGACACACCGTCTACTGCGATATGGGATGGCCATTAATTTCTACGCTCATGGACACTTGTAGCCACAGAGAAACCCATTTGTTTGTTTTGGTGCTTTATGAAATATGGCCGGGGTGTTAACTATGGCTGAGAACATCATCTACCACCAGGAAAATTTAGACCCAATTAAACCCATGAAATTATAATAATAGAGACATATCTGGGAAGAATTCGGTTTTTCAGCAGCTGACGGGAAAAGAGCTTTGAGCTCAGCTGATGGTGCGTGAGAATGCCTCAAACAATGCGAAGACGTAGAGTTATCCTAAACGCGCGTCCACATCTCTCATAAATTACAGGTTTTTGTTGGTTGGGTGCATTTTAAAGCCCTATTTGTTCGCAAGTTGATTTCACTCAGAAAATTCACATTTCTTGTCTGTTTATGGATTAACAAAGTAAACATTTTAAAATCATAAGCCCATATTTTTAATTTCTGATCAGATCTGGGGAAATAATATATAATACAATAAAAATTATTCATGCAGAAGGAAATGGCGCGTTTTCAGTTTTTATCGGAAAATTATCTCGGTACTTACAAAAAACTGTTAAAAGTTTCAGTTTACATTTATAATAATTAGTCTTACATCCACCTTATAGTTCAACTGAAAGAAGTTACGAAAAATATCAAAATAAAAATAATTAAAAAGAGCTTTAATGAGAAATGAAGTCTAAATTGCATTTAATGAACCGCCCTCGTCATGTGATTCGTTAAGAATTCATCATAAAAAAGAGAAAAGTATTTCGAGAATGTTGTCAGTATACGGCATACGTTAATTTATACCATACATGTAAAACTGAAGAATTACAAATATTTGCTTTCTTATTAATCATTTTACCGTAAAAGACTAAAGGAAAAAGATGTAGCGCATTTATGAAGCTATCTAATTGGATTTTAGTTGATTTTTTAAAATTATCCTGTCGGTAAATCTGGACAGGGAAAAAATTATGCAGAATACATATACATAGTTTTTCAAGCATTTAATGTATTTTTTTGATTTATTTTCATTTATCCTCTTTCATGTTAAAATATTAATAAATTAATTTTAAAAAATATATCAAATTATTTCACATGCATATTCTATTTTTTATGTTGGGTAATTTTACTTTTTATAAAGGGATATTTAAATTTGTTTTACTTTAAAAATATATTCATTTTTTTATATTACTTTTAAAATTCCTTATATGTACCATACTTGCGTAAAATTATAGTGGAGAGATATGCGAAAAAATGTAATAAATGTTTACTTTGTAATGTAAAATAAAATCTGATTTATATAGATTATCATATTATCCGTGACCTGTTTCATGCTGCTGTCAAATGGGTATTTGCTCTGAACTGTATTATATCAAATAAATAATGTAAATGTCAATGTCAAAGTACCAAGATAATTGCGTCACTTTTCATTTTTTTTATTCATGTGCAATGTAAAATTCAAATATGTAAATAACCGAAGAAAACACACATATCTGAAAATTTTATTTAATACTATTTTCATCAAACATTAAAAACATAGCTTCTGTAAAAATGATTAATGATTAAAAATGCAAAAAAATTAAAATAAGTGTAGATCAAACTTTAGATTTTTTCTGGATTAGGTATATAAAAAAGTTTGTTCATGTTTAGCATATGGTAACTCTCACAGCAAAAATAAAACCGAAACTATTCAATAAGAAGTGATTAAGTTGTTGACGGTTCAGGCATTATAGAAATGATTGCATTCATCAATTACAAAATTAATGCAACATATGTAAATAACTCCCAAGAAAATATTTTTAGGACAGAAAAAGTTTTAAAACACCAAATAAATTTAAAAAATACTGAGTTAAGTTGAAGTTTTGATAAAATATTTCGTTTCAATTTGCCGAGAGAGTGAGCAATTTCAAAAAATTTGGAGATTACTTATTTTTGGCACTATAAATTTAAATTTGAAATAAAGTAATTCTGGTTAGTTGTTCTATTACTTATCAAACATCGGAAGTAATAAAAACTATATTTTCTCGAATAGCACATTACTATTTCGTTTAATATTCATAGTAGATATTTTAATTCCACGGTAGTATATAAATTTAATCTATTTTCTGAATTTTATTTTTGCCCAATTGTCCAACTTTTGAAAAAAATACAAATCAAACATTAGACATTTATTCAGAATAAATAAAATATATCAACGTATTGGTTTATTTCGATAACGTTAAGGAGCTATAACTTTCTGAAAAGAGTAAAAGCGCTCATTTTTAACATTCTTTAATTAAGCATTTTCTTAAAAATATTTTTACTTATTTTGTCATTATAAATCAGTTTTCAATCTAGTCTTTCTATTTCTTACAGTTTTTTTAGATAAATGATTGAGACATCCATTTGAATAGAACGATTATAAGGTAACTTCGGAAGAAATAAGACTCTGAGGTCTTTTTTAAGCAACACTACTGTGTATCTGTTTGTCTAGACTTAATTCATGTTGTAAGAAAATTTTAGTTAATAAAAGAACATTAAATTTCGTTTGAGTTTGATTTACCTTCTAGAATCGAATCCATGGTTTGCCGATACAAAGACGCCCTCATCCTGACAAAAAACAGTTCTTCAGGCCGTTCAGGAAGGTAATAAACGAGTAACTCGGTATCTGGTGAGATCGGTTTGACCGCTTCATAGACGGGCTCCCCTCTGACTTTGGTAGCGACGAAATTGACAGCTGGATTGAAGGAGTTCGCCACTCTGACGAAACGCACCCAGTTGCAGTGCCGTACTCGCCTAGATCCATTTCCTGAGATTTCATCGTAACAGCCGAAGCGATGGCGAATCTGGAAAAAGCAGAAAACGATTGACCGTGGCTGTTCAACAGTTTTTGCAGACTGGCTGCTAAACGGTCTAAGATTTAAGATAATGCAGGAAAAAAGACAAGCGCGGATAAACAGTAGCAATTGTAGATAAGCGGTGGCGGCTACTTGAAAAGGAGCGGGTCCTGCATAAACGCATTCAAGTATGTGTTAGCGCTCGAAGAGGACAATGGTCGAGCGCAGTCGCCGCGTTCAGACGTCCTTATAGTCCGCACCGATAGGTCCTGCAATTGTGCCTTAGCCGAAACAAAAGCATGTCCGAGAATCGGCCAATAATTCGTCCTCCTTCGGAGACTTTAATGATGCACTAGAAGAGAGCCATTGTTTCAGGAATGCCGTGTCATTTCGGTTTCACCACGCAAAAAACAGCGCCACTGATCGGTGACGCCGACCCGTGTCGTAAATCCATTTTTAATAAATTGCTTGCACTGACTCCGTAATTTACGATTTCCGTTTGGTGAAAGAAATGCCCGTGTTAACGCCATTATCCAGATGAATTCATTAGTTTCCCGCTTTTGTGCCGTAACAACTTCTTAATGTATCGTGTTATTCTATTACTCTGACGTTCCTTTAATCGTTCAAAACTTACAAGTGTGCCTATCGATTAGTTTTTATTTATTAGGCTCTCTCCGAGCCATTAAATATCCATTTAGATTCATACTCGGTTTCGGTACACAGAATAATCTGTTAGAGGTACAAGAGTATAAAAAAGTCCTATTTGTATCTACCTACAGAATATCATAAATTGAAATGTCTCATATATGATCGGAGAACGGATTATAAAGTACATGGACATAATGCATTTCTGATATGACCATTAATGATTAATCTCAGATAATTTCTCCATAAATTGTTACTCCTCGTGACTTTTTACTTGTAAAGTCATTTCATTACAACAAACTGGTACAGGTGCTTTGAAACTCAACAACAGTTGGTCAAAATCCAAGTTACCAACAAAGGAAATTTGACAAAATCAGAACAAGATTTATTCATTTTGAATTGCAGTCCGCGTTGAAACAATTTCTAATGAACTGATCCTTATTTTATCGTATATCACTATTTTTCATTGCTTTCACCCGGATTTCACCCTTCATAGAATTTAAAGTATCTTAAACTTGTGAAAAAGCATGGAAGTCGGAGCGTGTGGATTCTTTATTCTTGTGGATCTTTAAAATTAGTGTACCTCTGAAATCAACCGATGTCCTATCTATTTATTTAATCTGGGTACATTAATCTGCATCTAATATTAGCCCCCTCACATTATCTTGGACACATTTTTATGTGAAAAAAGACCTTCCAATTAGCAGTACATTATTTTTGCAAAAAGTGAGCTTTCCCAACGTAAGTCTACATAACAATTTTGATCAAAATCTGCCTAACCATTTTTTAGAAAATTTGATTTTTCTAAACACGCATGCGCACACCAGGTTGGAGCATATATTTTATCCCGTAGGAATGAAACAAGGAATGCAAATATACCTGATCAGATATATTGTAGGTATATACGAAGAAAAACTTTAAAATATACATCGTTTTTGTAAAACATGCACTGCTTTAGACAAATATATTAATTATTGTTAAATAGCTTAAGAATTAAAGAGAAATTTGAAATGTCAAAATAATTATTTACTCATTAATGCTTCCGAAATTTCAAATTCAAATTCAAGAATCACTAAATTGTTAAATACAAAAATTAATTGTATTATTCACTTTTGAATTTATGTAAATGCGTAGTATAACTATATTCTCCATAAATTTCTTTCTACGACATCAACTCAAGATCACTACATTCTGCATTTAATGCTAATAATACTAATTATTATTATAGGAAATTTTAAGAAATGAAAATATTATGCTTCCATTCGAGATGAAAATATTTTGTATATTCTGTAGACATAACTCGCAGCCGCCACTGCCTTCGTTGTTTGTCGGACGATCTTTGAAACAAAATTAGTTGAAATTGGAATTGTTTGCTTTCGAAAACGCTGCTCGAAAATAAATCTGAAACACTGTCGGATGTTTAAGCTCCGTCTCGTCACTTGAGTGTCGAAATATTGTAAATTAGCAGATAATTTCCATATTTGAATATGTATTAGTAGCAGTAAGCAAACGAACCGGAGTGCTGAGAGTGTCAATAATTAAGTTAGCGCACAACTTTTCACTCAGTGTTTTCATAAGACTACCGCGAATTCAGTAATAAATTGTGTCTACAACACTAAAAAATAAATGGAGAGATCCAAGAGCTCGCGAATACAATCAAGAGTTTTGCATTATTAATATTTCTCACTTCCCAAAGGTGTAACAGCGTCGAGTCGCCTCTGAAGCCTTTTAAATAACTAATGAAAACGGAAATTGCCGCATCTTACGCCTTCTGAGTTTAACACGCCGGCCTCAGCAACCACCTTATTAAATTAAATTACTACAATTTAAGAAAGAACTTTAGTTATGTTAATTAAATACGTGAGCTGTCGTGACAAATTTCAGCCATCCGTCAGAATCACGAATTCGTGAGGTCGCGAACGTCTCTCAAGTCGGGATGCTGGCTGATCCGTAAACTCAACACGTCCACGAGTCGGTTAATAAATGTCTTCTGAAACTCAACTTGTCTCAGACGCCTGACTACTACGCTATATGTGTACACACGACCTACCAAAGAATTATGAAATGCGAATTTTCCGCCAACATCTCTAAACAAAATTCAAATTCCGTGCGAACGCGACGCGACCTCCAAAAAATTAAAAGCCATCAAAACGAAAGCACAAAAATACCACCCTCGAAACAGGCCATTAGCTTGCGCTCTTGATTTCCCACACGCATGTTCGCTTTAAAACATTTATCTTCTTCTTTCTCGTATTGTAGAAATACGAGAACAATAGATATCTATCTCGTTGGTAACGTAAATGTAATGAATACTTCTTTTCAGAAAAGTTACAGGGAGGTGAAGTTTACCGATCCATACCATGCGAGCAACAGATTGCGATCTGTAATAATATAACGTAAGAATAATTTTCTCAAAATCCGTCTGGTATCAAAGTGATTTTAAC
>QDEB01047183.1:0-22605 GCA_004193795.1 Asbolus verrucosus | reverse complement strand
TGTGATGGTAGTGCGAGTTGATTGGTTATTAAAGTTGGCTCTTTATGGAAAATTCAAATGTTTCCAAAAATTGTACCCGCGAGTTAAGGTAGGTCTTTAATTGGTCATATGTTTAATGAAATTCATTTACCTTTGTGCATTAATCGAGTGTTTAACATCCTGGCGAAGATAGAGAAAAGTAATTAGCCCCCATAGCATAAAGTAAGTAACGTAACGTACCTAACTAAAATTAGTCCATTCATATTTACTTTTTTTTTCGAAGTGTTCAGGACTGTATATATGTCCACATCAGTAGTGGACATTTATTACCATCCTCCATAAACACTAAACAAAGTTTTATAATCGAACACACAGTGACGTAACCTCTGGGAGGGGCTAGAGTGAAATAAAAACAATGATTAAAACTGGTAAAAAAGAAATATTTTTTCACAACTGATTTATTAAAAATCAAATTTACGGTAAACTAATAGTTTCCATTTATAGCTCTTATATACTATAGGATAATAGTAATTCAATTATTGTACTATATCTGAATGTTACAATAAATACTTGATATTGGCGACAAATATGGATAAGAATACAAAAAAATAAATATTATCAACACACTAGTGCAGGAGTACGAATATTAATATAACAGTACTTAGTAGGTATATCAAAAATAATTAAGTAGTCTCTATAATACCGTTTCTAAAATAATTTCTTTAGCTCTATACAAATCAAGAACACACACTTTCTTTCACTAATAGTTAGACTTATCAGCTAGAGATCACAGATGTCGGCTTAGCAAAGGCACTAAAGACACAATCGTGTCGAATGTTTCTTACATCTATCTCTAGGAAGGAAGGAAAATCATAACTTAGTTTTGTACACTTCCGTTTGTTCCATGGGGATATCTTGAGCAAATGCGAGGTTAGCATTTCCGTTTTTCTTATCCACACTTGCGGCGCTGGCTGAGAGATTGATTGAACCTCTAAAGGTCTTGTCCTCGAAGTTCTTCTCAGCGTATCGACGTTTCTTCCCCGGGAAAAAGTTGGCCATCTTGCGAGCAACTGGATGAATTAATTCTTGATCGTACAAATCACTCTCGCTCCCGGTGAAGTAGGACACTGTCCAGCCAATTAAAATCGAAATGAAGCAACCGATAAGCGAGTAGTACATGTAGGTCACCGAATATAGTTGAGTTAAAGGATCCCTGTAGAATAGCGACTATGTAGAAAGTGAGAAATTAATTGGAAAAGGGATACTTACGAAGGGATCGCTCGTGTAGTGTTAATGATGTCATAGGAGAAGTTTCCCGTGTTGTTTACAGGGGTTGGAGTTGTGGTTGTTACAGTCCAAAATGACGTTTGATGTTCGGGTTTTAAAATATGGTCGTTGAAGGATGAATTTGTGCAACCGTCTGCTGATAAAGGTAACAGTGGGGTTGGAGGCCTCTCTGTTGTCAGCCTCCCGAAGGTTATCCAAAGGGTAACCAAGTGGCCCGTAATAACCCCAATGGAGGCGCCCTGGAGCAAAAAATATAGCTGACTATTTATTTTTTATTATTGTTGATTTACACATTTGATGGCTGTCAGTTTTTGGTGTAATTAAAATGTGCTGTGTCTGTTTAAAAATATTAAAATATTTTATGACGTAATGGGTTGCGGGACTTGTAAATTCGTTTTATGGGTCGTAATTATGGACAACTATCAAAATATTAGTTTGTTCCTGTATACAACTCCATAAATCATTCATCATTTTATAGGTAGTGGAAATAAATTTCTTTTATGTTGCCGTTTCGCGGTATGTTAAATGAAACATGGAGGAAGAGTACATTGGAAATAAAGAAAAGGAAGACATCCGGCGATGCTTAGTAGTAGAAGTTAGAACGAGTACTAAGATGGAAGGCGATAGGGAAGATTTTTTTATTTGTGCATTATTGTAGGAATAAACATGAATACTTAAAGTTATGTTGGTTCACTTTTCTTGTACTATGTGGCAGCGGCCTTTTCGACATTCCTCGCTTATATTCCGTCGTTTTTTTCATTTTAAAATCTAAAGTCACGTAATAAGTACATCATGGCGTAGAGCGAATTTCTATTATTTATAATTTTGTAAATTATTCCGTGCTCGTAGCTCCCAAGCTGACGACATAGACCGAATACACATTAGTGAATTTTGCAGGTCTGACTATAACGAACTTCCTAATTGCATGAACGATTTTCGCATAAAGGAGCAATCAATCTAATTCGAAATTTATCAATCAAATTAGCGTTTCTCCCAGCATCCTGAATGGATGTGAATACGTTTCAGGACAGTTGCAATTAATAATTCCGGGGACAATTGATCCCGCCTCCCGACATAATCTCGCAACGAATCCGCCAACTTCCCATTCATGCACGAATCAATGTTAACAGGACCGGCTTAACGGCTGCTCATGATGGATATTAAAGGCGCGCCGAAAACAACAACGCTCGATTCCTGATGTTATATTACGTCGTAAAAGTAAATACGTCTTCTTCACGAACAGACTAGTTTGTTTTTACGAAATGACACAAAATAAAAATGCTCATCTGCGATAACGACGGCGAAAATCTACGCCGCGTTATCTGGAATGAATTCTGATTCGAGAAGGCGGCGGCACAGATAAGAAAGCGGTCTCACCTTCCAGTTGGTGCAGGGAATCAACAGGGCCATTATGAAGACTCCTAGCAGAGGTCCCGAAGTGGCGGAGGTGACCAGCATTGATGATTCGATAACCCCGTCTAAGAGGCCCACTCCGAAGCTGATTCCCATGATAACGAACCCGTAGAGGACGGCGATGGCTTTGATGGTGTACAGCTGATGCTTGTCCTTCAGTCCCTTTAAGTACGGGATCGGCCTTAGGAAATCCTCGAAAGTAACGGTAGCCAGAGAATTCAGATTAGACACATTCAGGCTGAAACGAAACTCTTTGTCACGCTGATACACTCAGATGGCTGTAAAATGAGTTACAGGGACGCGTTTCCTTCTCTGATTATTTTTTTACTCTTTATTTAATTTTCTTAAGAGCACCTCTCTTGGTCTCTAAACTTATGAGCAGAAGACCTCGGTCATTATTTTATTTTTTGTAAATCAGATAAAAATGGTATTATTACTATTATAATTAAAGACAAATGTCTACTGCAAAAAAGTAACGCAAATAATGCATAATATATTTTTTTCCAAATGAGAACTATTTGGTTTCTATCACATTAAAAATAATAAAGTTGCCTCTTTTACACTTTGCATTTGGAATATAAATTTTGACAAAACACGTTTTTAATTACTGTTGATTATAAATGAAACTCCATTAACTCAGTTTATTCCACCGACAAGGGATTTGAAAGTTTAACTGTCGTTGCATAGAGGCATAGAAAAATATACATAATGCATATGTCATATGTAATACATATACAATATACATATAAATATGTATATATTATTATATGGGGGAAGTTATAAAGAAGATATAAAGTTTACGTAAGCAGACGAGAAGAAGCTGGTGCAGAGGTGCACAACTGGTTGCATAACAACTTTAAAATATAGACATTTTATCGAAAATCTCAAAAAATAACATCTGACTTGTTATTCTGCGACCGTATGAGAAGATGTAAGTACGAAAGCTATTCACGCAACGTTTCGTGTCCGTCATATTCTAAAAATGTTCATCGATGTCGGTGGCAAATTAAAATTTCGTTTGTTATTCGAAGCGACGGCGTGTTAAAAAAAATATCAGATGAGCGTCATCGGTGAGTTAGGATTTTGTGGAAATTTGCATATTGGTTACTATACATTTTTCACTAAAATAACCTGGAATTTGAACGAACAGATTAAATGTAAAATTGATTATTCCAGTTTGCAGAAATGTCTATTTATTTACAAACGATAATCAAAGAAAAATGTAAAACATTGTGTAAAACGGTAAGTTAGAGGTAGCTTGTAACCACCATTCACAAATAATAGAGATTTTGTTCGTTTTGTTAAATATTAGATTTTAGGTCATAACAACTGTGAATGGTGTTTGCTGTTCGCGTGATTTTGGTTTATTATGACTTACCTGAGCGCGCCGTTGAAAAGTGACGCCATAAACAAGCCCAATATGCCCGGTAAGTAGTTGAAGCGATCTTCGACGAAGAAGGGAAGCACCTCGTCGAATTTTTCAATATAACCGGAAGTGTATGGATCGCACGAAGCATATGTTGCATAAACGACCATTCCGACAACCCAAGATAAACTGAATAGAACCGTGATTACAGGTATATTGTACATCAGGGTCCTAAGAGAAAACAAAAGGAAACGTGTATTAGGCAAAGCGGAAATTCTAGGCACGAGTCATTTACTTTGTAACTTTTTTCTGCGAGTCCATGCTGCAATAACGTTGAACGAAATTTTGTTGACACCCGAATATCGACAGCGACATGAAAAGTTGACCGATCAAGGCCGATGTTGTTGTTACCCTTATCGTTGGATCCATGTCGAAGCTGAAAAGTGAAAATAGAACGTCAGAAATTAATTTCGTTTAAAAAAGCCGCAAAAATGTACAGAGTTGAGTAAACAGGATGGCTCTATGGGGTAATGATTAATGCAATTAATTGCTGATTCGAACAATTTTTTTAAATCGATTCGTCGAAAAGAATGGAAATGCAATAGTTTTGAAACTGACGGTGAATCTCGCAACAGACGTAAAAAGTGGCGGCCTTCACCAAATTTATTACACGGAAATCGTCTATGTGCTTATAAAAATTCACGTGAAATTGGCAATGACTTATATAAACACTATCTAATTAGATGACATAATGGTCATCTTAAGTGCAATTTGATTATGTGTTCGTCGCGGTCGATGAATCTCATTTCAGTAGTTTAAAAGGTTGCGCGTTTTATAATTTTTTTGTTGTTGTGGTAAAAGAGAAACCGTTTAAAAATTGTCGTATTTATTGTGCAAATATTGCACCAACGGCGGTAACAACCTTGTCCTGCACCCGCTGCCACACTTAGATTTAGCAAAATTTACATCGAGCCCCTTATATAAGTCATCTCTTCAGACATTATCGGGTGATTTTGAAATCTGGTTCACTTGTATTTTTTCTTTATTTATATGAACGCATTTGAATATGTAAATCATGACAAAATTCTGAGTCGATTGATATCCGGAAGCTATTAATTTTTTTTTTCAAAAAATTGTAATTGTCGATCTGGGAACCGTATAAATCAATTTGGGTGATGTAACAGATAATTAATGATGATTCCTTTTTATTAAGGTCTACAAATACAATTTTTTCAACATTATCTCTTTTTTTTTCAAATGTAAATAAGTTTGGTTAGTAGGCCATTAAATAAAGCATTTTTTAAGGTTTTTATTGATGTTGACATCATGCCTATTTTCTTAAGAATTTATCGCCACTAATAAAAAAGATAATAATGAATAATTCTTGGAGAAAAACAAAGTTTAACATCAATAAAACTTTTAAAGAATGCTTTATTTAGTCCGACATCACTAAAGTGATGTATGACAGACTGCAGGTACTAAAAAGGTCTGAATATTTTTGAAGTTCCNNCATAATATTAATTTGTAGCTAGGCCACCACATAAATAATTTTAGGGAACAATAATAACGATACATCACATTTGCGTAAATTTAGACTGAAACCGTAATGTAGCATTTTTATAAAAATTGTGGTACGTTAACACATTTTTTTCTGACTCTAGTAACGTCAGGATAATGAGCTATATGTTAACATTAAAAAAATGCGATTTGCAGACAGAATAATGTATGTCTGCTGACAGAAAAATAAAGTTTTGGAAAAAAATGGGGCCACCAGTGTGCAAGAGAGGTTCTCTTGTTCTTTTGCATTTAATAATGAACAAATTATTGCGAGCGCATGCTATGGAATTTTCGATTTAAGGCAAATTGCTTCGCGAAACAAATGGTGCTGCACATTTTAAAGAGCGAATTATTGTCGAAACTTTGTCCGCGAGAGAAGAGAACGTCGAGTGTAAATGCCCGAAGAACATAATAATTTTCCTTAATTTATCGTCACAAACATCACCAACTGGGCGGTACAATATTATTTTAATCCGTTATTGAAATGCGTCTTCATTAAACTCCGTCAACTTTTCACCAAACTTTATAATAAAGGCACGGAGTTGTAACTCGACGTAGTTTAAAAACTCGACCGACCAAGAGATAAATTAAAATAATTAAATTCGAGATATTCGGATTTACCAGGCCCTCTGCACAGCTCATTTTGTTTGGTTGTTTGATTTTTCATGTAAAATATCAACAGAGAGACGGGAGTGTTCTGATTGTGCTTACTTTAGAAAATCCAGTCGGCCGTCAGCTTTGTTCCTTTCGAATACGGCCCCGAAACCACCAACTTCGATGCAGCCCTGGATGATTATCGCAAGGCTCACTGCGATCATTGTTAATCCTTGCATTACGTCAGCGAGGATCGCTGCTTTCAGGCCTCCCTGAAAATGAAAACAGAATGAGACAAGAAAATGAGTTCAGACCGAAGTGGTCCTTCAATCGCCTTCTTCTCACGCTTTATCGTCATGAGCGTCGACAAGAGGATGTTTTCTTGTTACATGTTTATTTTATTTTAATAGCTTCCACTCTGACGGGAATTCGGAGGAAAATTAAACTTTTTAAAATATCGCTTTTCGCAAATTTTTAAGCGAAAGAGACCCCAGAGCATCGTTTAAGAAATTCGCCTGAGACTGCCTAATAAAAACTCCGCTTTGGTAATTTTGTCCAAAAATCAGGGTCGGAAAAGTAAAATATTTTATCGACGCCCGTGATGGGTTCTCTCATGCACGTTTTTTTGGGCGGCGATATTAAAAAAAGCACGAGTCCGGAATGACAATACAGAGGTATTGATTCTGGGAGTGAAAGGAAAATTCTACTCTTGTTTCGTAATTATCGTTGAGAATAGAGCACATTAAAAATTCGGCGAAGTCTGAAACTTCTTAAAAACCCATCCCAGAAGTCTGTTGGATAAATAAGAAAGTTAGTAGCAATTATTCGGCTGCCCCCTCCGGAAATTTAACCGTCTGACACACAACTGCATAGATACAATTAAAATATGCATAAACTCATTATGCCCGAGTCATGAATAATGCACATTTCGGCGGTTAAAGCTCCTTAAAGGAAACTTCGTTCGTGCAAAGGATGCGACCTTCCTGAACTGGAACCCCGACTAGAACTAAGTGGTCAGTTTCCCCGCATAATACTCCAATGCTCATAATATTCCAAGTTTCATCACCACTTACACAAGTTAGACCCCTATTTACATACTGGATGAAATATCGCGGTTTGTGCCACTGACGACCTATATAACACATTATTATAACATGTAAATATTACGTATGGGTGAAATTTTTGTTTCTTGATCGATAACACTCGCAGGCTTTGGTTAATTTTTCGCCGGGGGTTGGAAATTGCGTTTCCGTACTTATCGCTTTTAATAAACCGAAAGCTATCGGCTGAAAGTGACACTTTTTGATTAAAACAACTAGCGAGAGGATTCCACCTCGTTAATTTCACAGTTGAATACTTAAATTCGGCCGGATCAACGTTGCAAATATTGTCCTAGTTGAAGCGAGGGCCTCCTGCATACCGTCCTGATTATTTGTTAATAATGGATGTTTCCACACTCGGCTTCCAGTGTTGGTAACATCTCTCAACTAATTAATCCGAGCTCGTTGCATATACGCCGTAAAGCTTCCGAGTTACTGTTTTGATCAAGTTTCACCGAGGAGTTTATTACGTTGTAAAAAAAACAACATGCGATAATTAGTTCCCTTTTTTTGCGCTTCAGATAGGTACCAAAGGTCGACCTGGCTCGCTATCGCAATTCAGTGGTATTTGAATTTCACGCGCTATTCTCGCCTAATCGCTTTATGTTGTTCTTGTCAGAAGGGTCATAAAGTTGTCCGACTTCAGATGCCGATGAGGTTTATGAGGGGAGCATCAAAAAACCACGGCGTTATGACCCGTCTTGATTAGTATAATTGGGCTGTGGAATTAGGGCCACGTCTAATTCTTAAAAAATTTGAATTGTGGACCCACTCTGTAGCTATATAATATATTTACATGGCATTTAATATTTAAGGTTTAAGATGTAACATTTAAAATTTAACATTTCATTAAAAGAACAAAAAACCGTAATTTGATACTTGCAACTTAACATTTAAGTTAAGAAGATAGGTATTTCTATGAGTAGGCATGCGCGTCTCTCTGAAATAGCGAAGAGGATGAAAGAACTTGCTTTGTGAAATTATCAGGACACGTGTTTCTTATGATTTTTTAAATGGTAAATGTTGTATGACATCTCGCTACTTCTACATTAAATGTTAAATCTTACATTTTAAATGCTAAACGTTATGTACAGTATTTAACGGTGCACATATGCATTTAAGACACTTATTTCTCTTAAATTAAATCTTAAATCTCAGAACTTAAATGTTAAATGCTGAAAAAATTAGAATACGGCCCTGGAAAGCATGTGCCGTAATCATTTTAAGTTTGGAACAACAAATGGAATAAATTAAAGCGAATTAAAAATTTCCTTTGCTTTCTTCATTGAGGGACAATATTCAATGCACAATCAATTTAAATGTTTCTCACAGTTTGCGGCTCTTTCAAATTTTATGTAAATTTGTATAAGGAACAAACTTTGGTCTTATAAATATGTCTCGTATTTACATATTGTATTAAAAGTTTCGTTTTTTTGCATAAAGCTGAAGTTTGTTATTGTTTCTTGGATTTTTCTTAGCTTTCGCGAAATAAATAGGTATTCAAGTCGCCCTATGATGAAGCGAAGAAGTGAATTTGATATTAATCATCTTTTAAGTTTAACAACTGTCGAATATTGCGGATTACTATGACGGGTAAGAAAATTGATTGTGATATTAAAGCGACGCTATTATAGGGGGAAAAATGATGCCGCACCGCGAATATAATAATCAATCAATAATTCCTGATCGAGGGTGGGTTTAAAAGTTAAAAGATTTACTTACCAGAATCGTAAAAATAATACTGACGAGTGTGATGCCGAAGATCGAAGCCCAGTAAGGGATTCCAATAACCGTGTTGAGAGCGACGCAGGGGGTGAAAACAGTAACACCCTGATTTAGCAGTTGCCTTACTATATAAGTTCCTGATGCCAAACATCTGACTAGACGAGATTTGAATCGAAGATCCAAATATTGGTACACCGACGTAATTCCTAAGCTAAAGTACACCGGCACGAATACGAAACACACTATGGGATAAGCTAAAACCATCCCATAAAGCGTCTCCCACATCGTGCTACCCCTGTAGAATAATTCGGAGGGGTAACCTGTAATAATAAAGCGACGATTAAAAAAAACAATTTTTTCGTAAGCCCACAAAGTTTTTAAGAGGGCTTAACTTGATTTCAAATGAAATCAAGTTTTGTTCTTACTGGAAAGTTTCATGGATAGTTAAAGTTTCGTGAATTTATCATAGCGCTGCTAAACGGAACTGTCGTAAACCGGCGCTAGATTTAACTAAATGGAAGCAAAAAAAAAATGTATGCAGCTTCGTTACAAACTGCTTCTGAAATGTGGACTTAAACAGACCGAACTGAGAAAAGTTGTTATTGGGTTTCGCTTCTTCATAAGTTCTTTTTAGTGTTTTAATAAGAAAAAAAAATGGTAAAATGGCTTTTTGTGTTTGAAAAAAGGCTCGGTTTCGTAGTGATAAAATACGGTCCAATAAATTATCTGTTTAACATTGTAACGCGAAAAACGTACATGTGTAAGCAGGCATATGAAATTACTTTCGGTCATAATTTATATTTCACCGTCGGGCTTTCATAAAGTCATAAATATAATAACAACAGAATTTGATTTAGTGTATAATATAAATATTAGAGAGGAAAAAAGTTTCGGCACTCACCCAAAAATGATCGAACTCCCAGCGTTCCTCTTGCTATGCTCAACATCATTGCTGCCATGGAAACTTTGCCGGCGGCAAAAACGAAGTCGGCCTTTGTCTTTTCCTTGGGACCGAAGAAGCGGGAATAGACGGCGACAAAGGTGCTTGCGATTACAAAAATCACAAAGACCAGATAGTCCCATATCATACTTTTTGCGTCCTTAGACATTGTCGGGCCGTCGCTCCAACTCGAATCTGTTGATTTATAGGTTCTGGAAGAAGGGAAACATTTTTATATACGAGCAATTAAACTTCCAATATCTTCCCCGACACTTGACGCACGCAAAAAGTTGGATCGAGTTTGAATTTAACGAATCGATCCGTAAGGGGAGACTTCTCCAATTTTTGGACGTCACGCCTAAATTTCGGTTTAAAATCGGCGCGGTTCTCGAGAGCTTTAAATTCGCCTCGATCGTTATCTCGATTGTTATTATCAATGTTTTAAGTGATACTTGTAAATATTATTGTTTTTATAAATACTTGATTTTCATTAAAACGACATACAAGGTTTCTGGCACTCAACTGCGGATCATAACCGAAAATAACTGACAAAATAAGCGAAGCCTTCAATCAGTCTGAAGCGGAAAAATTTCGGGAAAACTCATCGATACATCAACTTATGATGTTGGTATGAGTAAAAAGTGAGTGTAACGGTAAATAATCTTAAATAATTCATTAATTTCATGCAATATGCAACATTTAAATCTTCATCAAACATGGTTTGTCACTAAAAGATAAATGATTTCAAACTTAACTTGTTTTACCAAATATTATAAAAGACCTTAAAAGTTATGTTTTATCTAAACATTGTTCAGAGTTGCTAGGACTCGATGGTAGGGACTCAACTGTCGAAGTAAATTACGCAGTCCAAATCGAAATATTTGTGGTTATTTGTTTATTTTGCTGAAATAGTAATAAAACATAAAAGTAAGTTAAAAGGATGTCAAAAAGAATGTAAACTCTCCTGTCAGTAAGTCAAAATGTGACTTTGTCCAGAAAACCGGAAGCACACTTGGGCACTATTGCTAAATTGGTGGGTCATAACAACGATGAATGAATGGTGTTTACAGAAAGTTTAGAGATAGAGATATTTTAAATATATTGTTTGTATTTTATACTTTTTTAATTCGATGAAGATTAGAATTCGGTTTACCTACTTATAAGTGATACATCAATTGCACTGAATCCGAGAACAGAACCAATCATGAAACGTATGCACAGTGTACACAAATTTTGTGAAATTTGAAACTCTGTAAAATGTTATTAAAACATTGAAGTTTTCCGGAAATTTTATGATGATCATTATTAAAAATTAATGTTTATGAATTTGTAAAAAAATTTTGAAAATTACCGTTTGGATGATGAAGTAAAAGACGTCTGAACGAAGGAAACATAGTCGATTAGGAATGGCAGATAAAAATAAAAGGTTTAGTAAGTAATAAGAGTGACCACAAATCGTTGATGATCAGTTTTGAGTCGTCGCTTAGATCAGGAGAACATGATGGTAGAATTAACTACATAAATGAAATTCTACGTGTAAAAGTTGAAAAATGATCAACTTTTTAATAAATCCAACGAGATTTAATGAAATTGTATTATTTTCTATAAAATCTTGGCAATTTTTTTGAATTTAAGTCACATTGTACAAAATGTTATGAAACCATTACGTTTTCTGAAATTCAACCAATTTTTAAAAACTAAGAAATTTATTTATGTATGAATGTGTATATCTTCTAGTGAAGTGCGGTTATCTCCCTTTGACTGAATCAGTTCAAAGACACTTTAAAATTTTTTTTTTGTTGGTGAATATTCCTTAAAAGACATTGTATTACTGTTGTTATTCGTTTTTTAGATAATCTTATTAATAATTCCACGTTTAAAGAGTTATTGTTCACTTTGTCTAATTGAATTTTTCTTCTTTTGAAGAAAATACGTTATTGTCCTCCTTAAACAAAAATTTCTTGTAATCGTTTTAGATTAGAGAACAGACTAAATTCTGATATTTCGTTCTCGGTACACGGTTGTGGTTATCGGGAGTGACTTTAAGGTTGAACATTAAAGATATAGCTGGAGTTCACTTTCAAACTCCGGTAATCTCTCTTTGCTTCAAAACCACACGGGCCGCCAACAACACCAACACCAACACCTGCGATTCACAATCGCTAAAATTACATAAAGGCCTTGAGAACAACCCTTAAACACAAATAATTGTTGTGTACTACGGCACCACACAATTCCGCGGCTTTCGCATAGTGTTCTGTTTAAACCATCTTCTAGAATCTTAAGACAAAGTCCATAAATTACGTCAATTCGCGTTTGAGGTTTTTGAAGGGAAATATACCTGCGCCGTGCAGATTACATTTTAATCCCGTTAGTTGGAAGCATTAGCATTTTGTCTTTTTAATTTCAGTTTTGTTCTTGCGTTATGTTATATAACGATCGAAAGTAGTCTTCATGTAAGTATTCATTTTTAATTTTTCATGGCAACAACAGTTCGAAAAAATTCTGTGACCAAGGCTGTTCATTTCATTTCTCCTAAGGGAGTTGGGCAATCGTGGTATGACAGTTATTAACTGTTATGTCACTTTGCGAAGAATTTAGTAAAGACAACAAAAATTGAGATTACATAGGAAAAGACTGCTAAAAATATATAGAGGGAGACAAGAACATGTGATAGGGAACCGGTCACCTTCACTTGTTATTCCAATTGAATAACAAGGAAGATGATAAACAAATCGAGTACAAACGATTAAGAGAGTAAATAAATATTTTGAATGTTTTAATATGAAGTTGAATCGCCATGTTTATGTAATTAATGATAAGCAAATGCCAGAATCTAGTGTTATTTGATCTGTATTCACTAATAACAGCCACGTGATGAATAATTTTGTTGAAACCGAATAGTTACGTTATATTTTACACTTTATGCAACGTACAAGGATGTAAATATTAGATAAAGTGTTGAGATTACTCAGTTATAATGAGCTTCCGTTTTGTTTAATTAATACATTTTAATAGGTCTCCAATGACGAGGTGATTTACGGATTAATTGAAATTACATGGAAAATACGTATAACAACGAGAAAAAATTGCGATTAAAATTTGAATAGACAGAAGAGCGAATGTTTCATAGGACAAATATTGTTGGTACATACGTTCCTTTGTGAAATGTTGGATTATGTAAGCGCTGCAATTTTCCAATAAATCTGACTGGTACCTGTTAAATTCAATCAGTTTACGAATAAACTGTCTTACCGTGAAAAACTAAACGTAAAGCTGCAAAAATATTGAATTAAAATTTTTGCTTTTGCTGAAGGTAGCGAAATAGTCTGCACAATTGCATGTCTGCTATAGAAAATACATTTAAAAAAACAAGGTCGTGATATAACCAGAAGCTTATTAATAATTATATTAGCAATAACAATTTGTTATTATGATGACTTGCTGTTGAGTAGGTTAGATCTGCCCACTTTGTTAGTCACTCTTCTTTGAAATGACTTTTGGTTGTATAATTTTTTAAATATTGGTACAACTTCACCTCTTCAACAGCAGATCTAGATTCTTATGATTTATGAACGGTTTATTTATATCGTACTAGTACGGATAAGATGTTTACGTAAAAATAAAGAGCTACTACCTTGGAAAGTTTAACAATCCGACCTAAATGCCA
Source organism: Asbolus verrucosus (assembly GCA_004193795.1). Lineage (NCBI taxonomy): Eukaryota > Metazoa > Arthropoda > Insecta > Coleoptera > Tenebrionidae > Asbolus > Asbolus verrucosus. Next base: position 8,974 of record QDEB01047183.1, on the reverse strand, counting down.
AAGCACAAACTAGCACATAAATAAATTAAATTCATTTCCGAACGGTTTTATTCAACTCTGCTCGACCAAAAATTACGCAAACTCCATAGCACGTGCTACAAAATCACGTTTTGTCAAACCACTCGACTCGTGCATGTTCTTATCGTATCGCGAATGTAAAATAATCAAAAATTTTGGTCAGTGACTGATTTAATTTTTTTTATTTATGTGGGTATAAGAGTATAAACCAGTTTTCATTTGGCACAGATTCAAAAATGGCGTATTTTCAGTTCGACCTCAACAAGCTTTTGTGCGGTTTCAAGAATAATTGTAAACATTCGAATTTTCGATTTATCCTTTATAAAAACAGGAAGCGGTCTATAAATAGACACAAATTATAACCGGAGCTAAATTGTCCTAAATTATTATGATGGTCATAATTAGCGCTCTAAAATGCGTCAGGTGATATCCAGTAATGAGCATAAAATTCGAAATTAAATAGAACAAAGGTCGCGTTTTGTTCTAACTGATTTAAATTATGGTGTTTGCAGCCCGAGGGTACATAGCTGGTGCCCATTTAATGAATCATCAATGTAGAAAGACAGTAAACAATGAATGTCGAATCAGAACAAGTTGGTAAATGGATACAGTATCATGGCGAGTTCATCTCTTGTAACAGCAATTTGTCACCATAATTAAATTTGTACTAAATATGTTGTTTTGGCTCTAACAGGAATGTCGTTGTTAACCCTCTGTCGATAAATTAGATTCAACATTATCCATTGATCTTGCCCGTTTAATAAATGTGTAACCTGTAGACGTCGACCAGATTTCAAAATGTAAAAAATTCGAATAATGTTAATTTTATGTTAATTAATTCTTGGTGTGATGTTAGCGTCTTGGTCGCGTAACCGAAAAAATAGTGTTTTTTGTTGAATTCGCCAGGTGTCCATATTTTTCTTATCATTTTCAAATCATGTTCTAATTTTTTTTTCCTGTTAATTCTATGAAAATTAACTGACGCACTTTTCACATGCGTCAGTTGCATCGAGTGCGTCTGTGACGTCAAGAAGCTCTTTAACTCCGGATTTTGAACTTCATGAAGATAAAAACTTTCCCTTTTCGTTATCTGTTATCACATGGGATCTAAATATGCAAACTGATTTTATGACCTCATCAAATTGGCATATCTTAACATAAGTTATAAAAAAAACTACAATTTTAAATGTCACTAAAAGAATAACCAAAATCGCGCAGTTTTATAAGGAACTTTCTTAATATTTTAAATATTTTGTTTTATTAAAATAAGTTAAAAATTTTTTATCATGGGTAGTATGGACGTTTTTTGAAGGTACCATTCTGAAAATGTCACTTATTATTTATAATCTTTAATACGCACAAGTGTGTATAATTTGCTTCCATCAGATGAAAAATAAATCTTAAAAAAATTATATTGGTTTTATTAAAATTTCACTAAATAACCTGAAAGTGTGAGCATCAGAATTGCCGAAAAATAAGAATGTGTATAGAAATAAAAATTTTTTGTAAAGTTATGTGAGGCCCAATCGCCGCAGTGTCAAAAACGTCATTTTAGATATATTTTAAAATTTTTAAAAACGTTTGTAAATATTTATTTTGCAGAAATAAACTTAAATTTGATATTTCAAAATATCATAAGTAATTAATTACGCAATTCAGATTTACAATAGACTCTGACCTTTTGAAAATGGATCCAAAATGGCGTCCATCAGTTAGTTTGTATCTATGTAGGACATCCAGGACCTTGGTAGAAGGTATAAATTTGATGTATAGATTGCAACAGGTCACTTATGTTAAAACTGTCGTTTTGAATTTGTTGATTATTTTTGTGAACCGCACATTTTTTGTAGAAATAAACGTCAGTCTGACATTTTCAGAAGGGGAGACATGAAAAGTTTACAATCTGTGTTGAATCTTCGATGGTGGACCAAAATGGTGTTCGTCGTTTCAAATAAAATTTCTCATTATTTTGAGTCTATTGTCAAGACATTTTTGTCGACTGTTTTCGTGAACAATGGATCGAAAATGGTGTCATTCGATCAGCCGTTTTGCGTATATTTTACGCACTCGCCACATTAATAGAAATAAAAAATTCTATGTCATGTTAAACCGCCAATTGATTCCACTGTTACAATATTTTCGTTGATTATATTTCTAAACAACGCATTTTATAAAAATAAACCCAAATTTAGAAAAAATGAGTCACGTAAAGTTAATAAATAATTGTATAATTTAGATCTGCATCTTTGGATCTTCGCATCTTGTGATCTTTGGACAATGGAGCCAAAATGACGTCATTTATCAAAATATTATTATTGGGGAAAAATGTTTAAAATATTTCTTATTTCGTTAACAAATTTGGAGTGTTGCTTTTGGGCGATTTTTTTGTTATATTAAAAAAGTATGAACAAATTTAAAAGTGTGCGTTGGTTTTATGTATTTTGCACTTCAGTTCAAAGTTCTCTGGCAGAAAAATAAACAAATGCGTGTGCCAGAAATCAAAATTTTATCTTAATTTTGCGGGGGCCATACCTTTGCTATGGATAAAGTGTTTTGGTAACCATACCGCCCTGGATACAAGACACATCTTTATTTTCTAGTTCATGGATTCGAAATGCTTATTACAATAGTAAATCTTTGGAAGATTCATTAAAAGTGTTGAAATCGTAAAATGGATCATCTGTAATAAACAATGAGCGTAATCGCGTTTTCAATAATGAAAATAAATAAGAATGGCGAAGTACAGTTTGGAGCATTGTCAATGAATGTGTTTCGTTCAGGAATAGTTTACCTTTAAAAAAACATTTCGAAGAATGATAAATAAATAACTGTCATCGAGGCGAGTTGCTTCATTTTAAAAAAAGTAAATAATTCGTATTAATATGCAGGAGATTTAATTTATATCGAGGCCATTATCTTCAGAAGGTCGAGTATTTTTGTAAACAGTCGATTATTACGTTACTGAACATAAAAAAATGATCGCAATTCGAAGCGAACATTCACAGTGACTTACGGGCGCAATCGGTAGGCGATCACAGCACTAACAAAGAGTTAAGAGTCTAATAGTGTTACACCTTCAGCCAAGAGCAAGCACCGAGAGGTAAAAGGTCAGGAGGGCTCCAGCAGTTGCACTTTTCACCGTGTCGAGCAGGCCGAAAACTATCGATTATAAAATGACACAAGAATTCGCGATAATTACTTTCAAATAGTACAACAACAAAAAGATAAACATAGGTCAAGTATACGATTGAAGAAAAAAAAAACGATTAAAAACCGCAACCGAACTATCTCTTGGGCAAGTCGCGGTTCGACTATCCTCCCACCATCAAAGAGAAGAGCTTTTAAGCAGCGACTGAAAAAAAAAGAAATACCGAGTGTTTTGCGAAGAGATTTTTGAAAATACGCGTCAGATGTGCGTTGTGGTGGGATTCGTTATATATTGACTATACCGTATTGAGCGAAGATCTAAACAACGAGATGGAACTTGTTTGGCTCAAGAGGAACAAAAAGTTGAACATGTGCCCGAGGCATGATGGAAGACAGTCTAGAGTGCTTCGGTGCATTTAGCTGGACATCGTTTAACTATGTATAATTAGACGCACGCTTTACTATTATTAAGTGACAGCCGCTGTTGAAAAATTTTATCATTTGGCGCAAGGCGATTCTGTTGACTCTCCACTTCCGGCTGATAATCGCCAAGTGAACAATGTCTTGACCGATTCCGATACCACTTGTAGGATTACGGCAAGAATGACGCGTTTCATATAATTTATTCACGAAGTTCTTAATGCCGAGGACGCGGCTGTAAGATTCTTCAAACCATTTTCATTTCTGCTATTATTTCCGCAATAAATTTCTGTTAAAAACTGCTCAACTTTTCGGATACGCCTCTGGCAAGGATCAACCGTCATGTTCACAACGGTAATAAACAACTTTTTCTGTTTAATAGTCGATTGCATTTCGACTTTGGGTCATGTTTATGCAGTTATTGCCCGTAATAAAAGGCGGCCTCTTGGGTATGATTGCTCATGCAACAACCAAGGATAATCAGAAATGTTACAAACGAGAAAAATATAAATCAGCTTCGCCAGAAACAAGTGAAAAACAATCGTTATGGGGAAGTGATACAATCAGGCTTTAGCGGAATTGTTTTTTTCTACTAGCATTCTTCAAAGCACAGATCACCATTGTTATCATATTCTTGATAAATGCATTAATATAAATCTGACATAACATAACAGAAAGCTAGACAAGTTCAAGTACGAATAATCCGCTGTAATAGCAGTGTAAGTAATAACAGTCTGCCTAATCTCTAAGTTATAGAAAAAACTCATTAAATTCGGTTTTTCCACTGTTTGCACGTGATTCTTTACATCTCGTGCCTTTGCATCAAGAGTGACAGAAATTTTTCAAAAGAAGTAAGTTTTTTTGTTAAAGTTCTTGTTCGTCACGCATATTAAACCTACTTGATACAAATAGGTATTGTTGTACACTTCTTAAGACTAGTATTTACTAGTTTAAAAAGGTGTTCAATTTTTTTCCAATTTATCTTTTTGCTTTTGTTTTTATTTTTACTTTCTTTCGCGTGTGGCTTTGTGTTGAAGGACTGTCCAATCTAAATTTGTGTCGGAAAGTTTTCCGTTGAATTTTTTTTGGAAGTCCTCCAGAAAGTCAATGACAAAAACAAAACAAATATGCGCAGAGATAAATCGAGGAGTGATTATTATTCATTATTATTCGAACAGATGACAAAGTACATATTAAATCAATAAAAATTATGTAATACTTAATATAACTAATAAGTGTAATGATGATTACCCTTAATCATGTCAATTTGCTTTGGAAATTACTAAATAAATGATAAAATGTCGATAAGAATAGGACATGGTTAAGCTGTGGTCGTGTTGGACACGTTTATTTTAATGGTTATATTTTTATTCTCATTTAAGTTTATTTGGCGAGCACCACCAGGTACAAAGTATAAAGTTCAAGCTTTCTTACTCACATTTAGTTATAAATATTGACCGATTTCTTTCTTGGTTTATTTTGAACGTCTATGTAACGCTGTATCATTTTTAATTTTGTTCTGCTTTGAAATAACTTCAACCTTACATCTAGTTACGCGCCGAAATAAAACAGGTTTAATCTAGCATGATGAAATATTTTTGTATAAATTTCAACATGTTTGCGGTTAAATTGAGTGCGAGCATGATTGATAGAATATTATTTGTGGTGAAAGTGTATTTTTGCAGTTTTCCAAGGAGCCAATATTTGGATAATAACTGTCGACCTCCTAAAGTGAAGTTTTCCAAAAAAAAGTATACGTCATTCATTTATTTAGAAACATGTCTGGCTCGTGGAAATGGCACTATCGAATAAATCGAATAACGTAAAGTCGAGTTGACTTACTGCAACTGAAATTATCTTTAAATAGACTTAAAAGCATCGAGTTTTTTGCATTTCCGGTAAAGAAAATGAAGTTGGTAATTTTGCCATTATGTTTTAGTTTTCTTGTATTAAAGCAAACCACCGGTAATTTCATTTTTATATGACCGCGTTGTCAACAAGTTTTAACCTTGAAAAGAATGTACACAAGGTCGCTCGACAACCTCATCTTGTTTTCAGAGTATATACGAAGTGTTGAACTTTTGCTTCTGCTGAGGTGTGAATCTAATTAAGTGCTTGTTGATTTTACCGTAAAGTTATTTCAGACTAATTGATGATTGGCTTATTTTTCTTTCTAAAAAGAAAATTAATATTGATTAAGTTTCTTATTATTTTTTAATTGGGTGATCAATCATTTTTGTTTTTATTCTTTCAAGTTCCGTCGATTCCACATAGCCAAAGTGGTTTACAGATTCGAATAAAAACGAAAGTTTATTGTTTTTTCCATATAAGGTTTCGTGCATAATTTTTTGTTGATACTAATTACATACTGGTAATTCTGTTTATACTGACAGCAGAAGTAAATAAGTTGAGACATCAAAATGGATATGCGAAAATACGGAATGAGGTTTTACATGTGTTCGAAATGTTCATTCAGATCAACGTGAACCTATGTTCGAGGAAACATATTTTGCAACATAAGACAGAGCATTCATAAGCGGCAGATTTTGAAATTCTACCGAGAAACTTTTCCTAAAGATGACAGCAAATTTTTTTTTATAAAACTTTGTTTCAAATTGCACATATGCAACACCTTCAAAAGTAGGAACGTAAGGTCTAAGAGAAAAAAACCAAAGTAGTTTGCATACGATGAATGTTGGTATGAAACTAGACGTAGGTCTACAAGTTGTTCAAACATATGGTTCTTAGAAATATTGACTGGTTTCAGTGTGGAATTTGCTTTTTTTTCTAACCAAATTAAAACTAACATGAAGCAATATATGCGGACGAAACATACAAAAGAGATTGACATCGCTTTTCTTGAAAGCCCACACAAATGACATGTAATTGGACTCTTGAAAAAATTCATGTGCAAAAAATAAAATATTTCAGTGCACACTGTGTGCGAGGAAAAATATTTTGGAGCACACAGAGTTTGAGCATCTGTTCGATATTGGTTCGAAAGTGATAAATGTTCACAACAGCAAATCGAAGATGTAACAGAATTATTGTCTGGTGAGCTTTGCTCATTTCAAACAAACCCAAACGTAAACTACACATGACTTTAAAACACGCATATCTCATAAAGATGTTCTTTCAGAAGAAAAGTAAAAGAGGATTTGCGAAGATATGCCTTTTAGAATTAGAAATCGCATGGTGTCAATGTGCAGTGATCAAAACAGAAGAAACTGTTGAATTTGCATGTGCAAAAATGTAATTTTTTAAATTCGCAAAGATTCTTTCAAGGAGTCGAATTTTTTTAGTAAAGAACGGAAGAGATGTTTCATCAAATATACAGCTTCTATTTATAAATAGTATACGAATGTTTTTACTATAACCACTGGATTTACAACCGTTAAAACCAAAACGAGTTTTTTATTGATGTGATTCATTACTTATATCAATCGATGCTGCCCGAAGGGGATTTTATGAATTAAATTTNNAATTTTTACTTACAAATTGTCCATCGTGAACACTGATGAGTCTTGTTTATAATCCAAGAATCGATGAAGGAATCAAGTCACCAATTTACTTCGCGCTCACCTGCACAAGTTTCGCACCAGTCAGCATTGCAAATATTAACAAACAGACGCGAACGTTGCGACTATTGAATTAAGTCTGTAATGTCTATAATATATACGTAGAAAATTGGTTTGTTACCTGACCGCTAAAGCGCTATTTCAGCCTGTTATTTTGCATCATTATGTATGAGTTATGATTTTTTCGAACATTTGTTTGGAAATATTTGCCGGAAGTCCGCAATGTTTCCTGGTACGATAGACTAAATTAATTTCATTAGTTACACTGCACAGATAAATAGAATACATATAGTACGTAAATGGTTAACATTTACGTCTGCAAATTTACGTAAAAGTGTTGGATATTCAGCCATTAATAAATTCTGCTCAGGATGTTAGGTAAGTTGGCGATTATTTTAATGTTGCAGTTTCCGACGTTCCAACAGGAAGAACATTGAAGATATTAAAAAGGTTGCCACCAAGGAGTTAAAAAATCAATGTTTCTTAAAAGGAACGAAAAGCTCATGTCGTTCGTTATTTACGAGCAAACGCAAGTGTAACACTAAAAAAATTCAAATTGGATAAGTTTAATGGGAAATCCTCCCGTATAAGATTGCCGTTATGTATCATTTCATGTCCCAACTTTTTTAAATCGAATTATAAAGTTACAATTTTCATCGGAATTCCGAGAAAAGTTTTTGATTAAAAATAATAAATTAATTTTCCAATGCTGTTAGGAATAATCGAAAACCAAGAAATGTAATTTCTAAATGAAAAATGCGAAAAGTGATGCCTAGTAATAGATTTTTTTGGGAAATTCTGCTCCTAGATCCGTAAGTATTATACAACCACAAACAACGAAAACATAAACAAAGCGATTATTTTTTTGCTAACATTGCATCGCAAACTGCTGACAAATCAAAATTATGTTGGTGATTATTTCTACGGCAGCGGTAATAACAGAAAAAACTATAATTTTATAAAACTCTTTTGCAAAGTAAGTGCCTCATTTTTATTCTTAAGGCATTTTTTGTGTATTTTTTAATTGGGGTAGTTTAACACAACGTAACATAAAATGGAATAATTAAATTATATTAAAAAAAAAGAAACAATGAAGGGAAAAAATTATACATGAACAAAAAATTGTTTTAACAATTAAATACTCGAAAGAAGAGAAGCACAATTTTTTTGATGTTCAACAGATTTAAAAAGTAATTAAAAGTTAAAAGAAATAACGAAGAAACGGAGAAATAGGTAATAATAAGTAAAAAATCTGTGAGTGATCTTTTCTTTTCCAATTGCCTGTGGAAGTTACAGTTACAGTTTATATCATTTACATTTTTTATTACAAAATTAGATATTGTTCAGGAACATGTAATAATAATAATTAACAATAATTCTAATTTTGTAATTAAACGTTCCAATGACATTAACGTGGTGTTGGCACAAAAGCTTTCACAGACGAATGCATCCATCTTCTAAACTGACGAAACCAGTTAATATTGTTGTCCACCACTTGACCGCATTTTACACGTGAAGATAAAATTAATTTTTGTTATTATATGCAAAGAGTATTAGATGAGATTTAACGCAAAATATTGAAGGGTAGGAAGTTATGTAATGTTATTTGGAATTAGAAGAAATTGATAGTGACAGAAAGTGATTTGTCAGAGTTTGTTATCATGATCAAATAATTGCTTTTGTTTTTCCTGAAAGCGTTGTCCTTTCGTAATAGTAACTAAGAAAAAAAATTGTTGTGGTCCAAATTGACCTACGTAATTTTTGACAAAATTACTGGATGCATTTGTTAAATTTACTGACATTTCGAAAGA
>QDEB01047173.1:773-13905 GCA_004193795.1 Asbolus verrucosus | reverse complement strand
AATTCATTCAAAATGAAAATAAACGTTTAGCTGTAATATGGCCATAAACGTGCACAAATGGAATTTGTCTAGCAAAGTATAAATTGTTGAAGTGCTACGTCATCTTTGAACGAGGTGAGAAAGGTTTCTATAGTGTGGTAAATAGTAAAAGAATATTTGTACTTTAAAATAACAATAATTATTGCTATCAATACGTTACTCTGGCAGTTGGTTAATTTTATAAAAAATAAAATTTAATTACAGGAAAAAAATTAATAAGATTTTGTATTTTGACAGTTTTATTGTCTTTTTGTTTGACATAAACATTTTTTTAACGTACTCGTACTCTGTGCCATTATATGTCTACATTTTTTATTGCACCTAATTGCTAGCCACTGAAACGTCAAATAATCCTCCTAGTCATGACATTAAAATCGTTTGAATTATTCCCATTAAATTCTTCGCCCATGACATTCCGAATTTATCCTGCACAGATAATTAATGCCACGATAAAATTTTGCCAACCAACTTTAACTTCCCCCAGTCTCAGCAATCAGATTTTTTTAATCATGTCACACAAACAACAAAAATAATTGCACAGGCCGTTACTTTAAAAATTTTATTGCACCGTTATCCCGGGAGTATTTATTTAATTTAACGGGCACTTTATCAATTTCATGGGTGACATTCCTTGACATTGACGCGACCATAAACTTGCCGATTAAAGGAATAAGCTAGTTTTCAGAAAATATGGAATTTACTTCAGATCCAGCCTTAATTAATTTTCAATAAAATTAAAAGGTTATAGATACCCATGATGCGAATCAATATTATTTATAAATAACAGTACAATAAATTGTGTGGTTGCATGTCACGCCGTTTACAGAGTGATTTATTAATAAAAAAAGCCTACTTCCAATGGACTGTTCGGTGTCATTGTATAATTAATAATGATATAGTTTTAAAATCAATCGGATGTGTTTAAGGTGACGTCACTGAAGAGAGCTTGAAGGACTGCTGTAAAGAAATATCCCGTCCGTTCTAAATGTATTTAACTATAAAGCAACAGGATCGATCGTGAATTAATTATCAGCATGTCGTAATTCATATAGGGTGCATAAATATTTGTTGCTTTATTTAGGTTACAAGTCGCGTATTTTCCACAGATTTTTGTAATTAATCACCATGTCAAGCTAAAACAAATCTCAGAAACTTTATTATAGTCGAGAGTGGGTTTCAACGGTCTCCTCAAAATTTTTAAATTTATGTTTTAAATGTTTCGCATATTACATCATCCCTTCGGGTGGATATGTCAATAATACACTGTTGCCATGTTATCTAAGATTCTTTGGTTCTCGGAGCTTTTCTCGCTTTATGCAATCTGGATCTGAACACTGAAAATCATTTCCAGTTTTGAGATTGAAAAAGTTTGAAGTTTAAGAAGTTGCTTTTTCTCACGATGTTTATGTAACGAGGTTTCATTGATAGGTTACCTTGAAAATCTATTATTTAATTATAGTTTATATCCATTATTAATGTAGAATGGAAACTGTTTAGAATGTTTAAGTGACGACATGAATGAAAGAATGTCTATTCTGGTACAGTTTCAGAAATAAAATGTTTGAAAAAATTTTGAAAATTCAGTAACGTGTCAAGTACTCTTCCGGGTACGTAGACCCTGGAAAAGTATTAATGTTCGTTTTAAGAGAATCATTCGACTTGGTGGGTTGTGACACAAAAATTTGGCACGTGCCGCGGACATGGGGTGATGATAATGCACGCCATGGGTGGAATATTGAATGGAACAGTAGGGTGGCGATCATCGCTCCCTATTTCAATTCAAGCTCATTATACTTTACTCGTGTGCCAGTGGAATACGTAAGCGTATGTCTGGCTACATTGATTTTGTCTAGAAGCACCCTACAAACCCATGATTTATACTTATTTTCCTTCAAGATTCCACCTTGGCGGTGGACCTTGTGCAGTGGTTGCTTGGAAACCCTAATTTATGTATTATCGATTCAGAAGTGCAAATGGGCTCATTTGAAAACCTCGCCCACGATTACACCGATCCAGCAATGAACATCAAGTCTGCAAAAACGCCCGACAGAGATAAATGATGAATCCGAGTGGTTCATGAAATGTTGATAAGGACTAGCTGGGCAATGTTTAGGGTCAAAGGTTACAAAACAAGAGATGACCTATTTAAGTATTCCAAAATAGGGGAATGTTAATATAGGCTCTTGATATCAGTCTCGAGTAATTGATTAAACGGGGAATACACCAAAAGTTGTGTTTGAGCAACATCGTAGCTATCGACCACTCTACAGACTAACACGTCGACTGGGGCCGTCGCGGCGCTGATGACGTCACGACATGCACGCTATAGTCACGTGTCGTAACAGCTGATAATGAACACTACGTCTAGGTCGGCTGTGTCACATCAACAATACGATCTCATCAGAACACATTAAATGCGGATCACTGTTTGGGTTTATGGCCAGATATGGAGAGTGAATAAAATGATTTCGATAGGGAGATAAAAGTGCAGTTTCCACATCTTATATTACGTCGGCTGGATATAGCTAAAAACGTTTAATTCAAAAATATTGACAAAAGCTCAGTCAAAGCTCTTTGGATTGTCTAAAATTGATCAAAAAGCTTGCAGTGTCCGATATGGTCTAGTGGTTAGGATACCTGGCTCTCACCCAGGAGGCTCGGGTTCGATTCCCGGTATCGGAAAGTTTTTTCTTATTAAATTTTCAAAATTTTACCAGGACTTACGAAAGTAAAGAATATTTAAATTACTTTTTTTACGAGAATTTTTCTATAACGTGCATCAATGCTAAATGTGGCCAGCCTCAAATATCCTATAATGTAATATCTTCTTTATCCGCTTTTATGTTGTATAAAATATTTAAACACGTAAATCCGATATGGTCTAGTGGCTAGGATACCTGGCTTTCACCCAGGAGGCTCGGGTTCGATTCCCGGTATCGGAATTTTTTGTTTTATGTACCTATAACAATAATACAAAAAACTTTCTTTTTAATTACTTAAACACTCACACTAACAGATAATTGCTTTTCATGTCAGATTTAATTAATTAATCGAGATTGTTAATGACAAGGAGAAGTAAATAAAAAATACAAAAATTTTTGGAATAGGTTTCCTACTTGTATTTAATGTGTTTTAATATTTTTTCAAGAATGTAGTTTTCGCAGTATATACTACGCAAGTAATGCTTTCAAAAATCTTCGTTTCAGTGAAGTTTGAATATCTTTATTATTACTGATTTTTGTTTACATAACAATGAACCTTTCTAAACCAGAATAAAATAAATTACCTTATAATATATTTTTAAAAAAATTAAGAAGTTTTATCTAGCGACTTAATATGCTTTTTTCGAGCTACATTAATTTACTTGTTTTATTTGGTAAATGGTAGATGTTGCATTAAATAAAAGGATTATATTTGCATTATCATTTAATTTTTTAAAAATTAAATATTCAGACACAATGATAATGATCTTGAGTGGTATTATTATATTCCCGAAAAGTAAAAGATGAGGAGAGATAAACCACAAAAAAAAAAAAGAATAAAGCAGAGACAGACGCAATTAAACAACTTATGCAACCATTTATATGGAAGAGAATAGTTGCTCTACTAGAGGTTGTGACACCAGGTCAAATATTTCGTCAGTGTTAGGTATTTTAAATTTTTTAATTTAGTGAAAGTTTTAACATTTATTTCATTTCCCCCACTATATATATTGCCAAACAATTAGTTTATTTTCTGACAAAAAAAAAAAAATGATGGTCGCTACCAGAAAAGTGCAAGGTATGAAAACTCTTTCTGTCAGCAGTACTCATTGCAGTGTTTTTCAAACCATTTTAATTTGTTATAACGTTTATTAAAATCAGATGAAAACTAAAAACCTAAGTTAGTGAAAACTAACATTTACTTTTATTAACTAGTAATGTTCAGTGCTTTCAATAAAAATAAAATCTTTATACTGGAAACGCATCATATGAGTAAACGTTGACTATTTCACTAATTTTTAGAACATTAAATTAAAACTTTGAGTGAAGTGATTTCAAATGTTTCATTTTTAAACATAACAGTTTGCATGTTTTTAAATCAAACTGAAATTCTAAGATTTTTAAAATTTTAATTTGTATTTTTATTTAAATGCCATTAAATAACAACAATAAGAAGTGTGTAATTTTAGATTCAAACCGTTTATTACAGCGATGCGCCAAGGGTGTAAGCCTGCAAAATTTTTAATACATATTTTTGTAATGGCTAAAGAGAAGATAATGTCTTATATTTTTAATTTGCTCTCTGATTAAATAATGCTAATTTTAATATCTGTGCTTAGTTTGACTTCCAAGGGGTTTTTAACGAGACAATCTATTAAAAAGGATGAGGTCAGAAATCACTCACGTCAAATTAATGAAACACGAGTTTATGTTATCCTTATGTTAGCCAGCCAAGTGCGCAATCTAGCGGGAACTAGATAGAACTAAACGTTTCGTGTTTCATTAGGTAATTAATATAATTTTATTGGTTATCAAATAAACGAGAATAACTATTGCGCATTTCATTTTGACATTTTCAAATAGACGCCGTGTTGCAGTTCTTTTCTTTCGAACATTTATCCCGATAATGGCGAAATTTGCCATCCCGGCGTCTTTCCCGACTGTCATGGACAAATCGCTTTCCGGACAAACATCCCTATGCACCAAAATACATGTGTTGTCAATAATGATCTGATATGGTGGTCACTGCTCCCTACGGTCATGTATTACAAATGTCAAATCGACATTAATCTTTATGGTGCAGAGACGGTCTCTTTTAGTTATGAAAACATATACACAATTAGATTTTTTTAAATGGATTAGTCTGGTCCACTTATTTTTTCTGGTTTCCTTTGTTTGTCCAGTATTTTATTAGATTTTTAAATTTTAAAAATATTCTATTGTCTAAACGAATATTTGTCAATTTTTTCCATGTCGTCCAACGATTGTTGGGGCAGTGTTTTTACTACTTTTATTACTTTTCCTTGTGTTTCAAATAAAATAAAGTGTGTGTTGAATACTCGCCAATTATTCTTTGATAGTTTTCAACAAGAAGTAACGAAGAGAATAACGTAATAGTTCGGCACATTTAGTTTTTAAACATCAAAATATTGTAAAATTTTGTCGCACTGTTTTAGCGCAAAACGTAATGTTATGTAAGCAAAGAAATAAAATGACCAAAACAATAAAAACTATTGTTATACTGGCTATAATACTTAAGGACATTTCGAATGTCGATAAATGAATCGAATGCAAGTTTTCACAGTTGTTAATATTGATTACTATATTTCCCAATCTGACCGCTTATTGCTTTATTATATATGAAGTTTTGTCATTTTATGAGTCCATTCATCGTCTGCGCTAGTGATAAACCGATTTATAAATACAATAAAGAGTAATTCGGAGGACCCTAGTCTCTCTGTGTTTGCTTGCCGGATCGCGTTTAAGTAATTATCGGAATATAAATTCAAAAATATTGTTGTTTATGTTTTGAGTTTTCATATTATGAACAAAAACCGAATTTAATTATCTCAAAAGCCGAAAAGACGAGCTTTCATATCCGATATGGTCTAGTGGCTAGGATACCTGGCTTTCACCCAGGAGGCTCGGGTTCGATTCCCGGTATCGGAATTACTTTTCCTTCTTTTTTTTTTTGAAATTTGATTAACTTACTTTGTTTAATTATTTTATTTTAATTATTGTACATGGTAAAATATTTAAAATAATTTATCAAATCAGATAAATTTAATTTTTTCGTTACATTCATAAGGCTAAGAATAAAATACAGATTTTAATTGTCACAGTGTAGTGTGACGAAATGCTCATAGAAACCCAGTGAGTAATTTTTGAAAACCACGTACGGTATTAAAATAATTTTGATTTTTTTGTTAAGTTAATTAATTTCAATCTTTTAGCAATTATTACAATTTTTTTTGAAGGGTCCACTTTATACTGAATAATATATGGCAGCTTTTCATTAATGTACACACTCACTATTTGAAACTTTCCCGCTGGATCAAAAGAATAATAACTTTAAAGAAAACATCTTTTTTTTGTTCTAAAATAAATAAATATCGTTAGAAATAAATAAATTGTTATTATTAAAATATTTTGATTTTCTAAAGATAAATCATTTTACATTGTACGTAAACAGTTACGATTTTTATTATGATCTTTTTTGCTTTTTATTGTTACGTGTTTCAAATAAAATCAATTAATATATCAAAAATCTTTTTGCTCACAAGTAAATTTTGGAAGTGTGTTTTTATGAATACGTATATTCATGAAGAAAATTAAAATATTTATCTAACATATTGCCAAGAAATTTAGAGTTTATCCCTTCAAAAAAGTTCCATTTAATGTATATCGCTTATTTCCACCTTGTACATACCAAGTGTCAATAAGTTCAGAGGCACATTTTAATTGTTTTAATTTTTTTTTAAACAAGGGTTTGGTCAAAAATGTTTGTTTCGCGCAATTATTAAATTTGTTGTTTTTTGCCATGAATGACATTTACTACTTCTAAAACATATCCTCCCAAATTAAATTAATTTAGAGTTTTCACAGAGGCAGACAATTATAATTTCTTTCGAAGACAAGGAAAGGCGGAAGCACGAAACATTTTCTTCCTTCCATTTATATTAATCAAGCTAAAATCCGCAATCACAGAAGCTGGTACTTTGCATAAATTTTTGCTTCAATTTGTAATTTGCTGAACATTTTTTTTGACGTAATTAACAAATTATCATTAGAAATATAATTTTTAGAGTCCTTTTTATCCCAATTTTCTTAAGATGAAATATGATAACAAAGTTTAAGTCATTATAGCAGTTGTAGAGGCAGTATATCAAATAAATTTGAAAATTGGCCTGAAATTGGCCGTTTATTAGAAACCAGTAATAAGTATTGAGATCTTTGGGTGTTTTTTTGATTGGCTCCCTCTACAAGTCACAGTTACTTGAGATTACTTCTATTTTTGGTATTTTCTGCTTATTTCGTCTATATCAGGCATTTTTTCGTTCCATCCTATTAAGTATAAAATTCTTGCTTAAAAAATTCATCATTCAACTAGAAAATGATGCTGCTTTTTTCGAAAACTCACAAATGGACTGAATAGACAAAACGGCCGTCTTTAACGTTAAGAAAAAATTTAGATTTCGCTGTGCGTTTTGAATTCTTTCGAATAGTTAAACGGTAAAACTAAAACCGTGAAATTAATGAGAAGGCAAAATGTTTAGATTTGATATAAATTTCATAATTAAAATGGAAAATGGTGTATGACGAAAACCGTGAGTATTTATATCTACCCTTATTCGAGCCACACGCGAATGAAATTTGAAATCGTGACGTCATGTTGTTACATCTAACATTTAAAAATTCATGTGTTTGTAATAAGCAATATCTACAAAAAAATTTTGGAAAAATTAAACATTTCATATAACCAACTTTGTTACGAAAGCTCACAGATTTATTAAATGTTTTTTAATTTAAGTCTAGCAAAGTGAAAACTTTTTCAAAGACACTTCATTACATTATCAAACGTTTTTTTCGTTTTGAGCAAAATGTCAAACAAAGCTAATTACAGATACCTACTTTTACAAGTTTCCAAGTGGTTAAGAATTGCAAACTTTTCGTAATCATGCTGTTATTTGTTTTAACTGTTAAAAAGTGTAGAGAGTTAGATAATATTTATATTATTAATATACAAAAGACAAGTAATTTAAAATATAATGTATGTATGATTACTATTCTAGTTTTTAAAACCGCTGTTCAAATTGTTTTGATTTCATTGCTTGCATTCCAAAGGTCTAGTACATTGTTCTGTATGAAATCCGAGTAGAGTGTGCCAGAAATAATAAAAATATATTCTATGGTTTGATGCTGTTCGCACACAGCAAAAACTCTAAGCTCTTTATTTCCTGAAACTCTCCACGCCATTTGCAAACTAATCTATTTTATTACGTTATCGCTTCACCCAGTTCTGTTTTGTCGCGAAGTGTCGACTGCATTGAAATAAATTGGAACAGAGTTATAATAACAGCAGAACGTCATAAATAATGTTATTTTAACACATACAGTTCAAAAAAGGCGTCATAATTCAACAAACTTTGCTCCAGCCGCGCTGAAATGGATAACTTGTAACCAGTACCAACTAATGTAATCTCCTGTGCATTGGATCCGACAGAAACCATTGCGTGACACTGTTGAATAAATTCCGGTTAAACTCCGGGCTTCCCATCATCGCAAACACTCTTCCGCCTGGTAAACAGAAAACCGACACGTTACCATGACCAATTCGATTGGGAAAAATTTTATTTCCAGGTTGAAGAAATCAGAACGCACGTTCTCGCATTTCTGGAATCTGTCATTCTCCTAGTGTTCACTGTTGGCCTGTATGTTTTTTGACTCATAAGGCACGCGGTGAATGCCAAGAGCAGACTTTGGTCAACGAACATCAGCGTGAACCGGGGCGATTACCCAAATTGCTCTCGGAGTGTGGAACAATAAATCTAATTTCTCCTCCACTTCAAATTAAATAAAACGTGTAGTGTACGTTTCGTGGGAGTTATGACAGGAATGTGCGGAAAATATCAGTGTCCCCAAGTGTGCTCTGCGCAAATTTAGAGGGTTCTTCTATTGTGCCGGGGGAGTCGAATGGGGTGCATGTTTTATCCGCCACTCACCCTTGCGTCTGTTGGGGTGTTTGATTAAAGATAGACGGCATTGCACTTGCAATAAAACCATAGGCGTACATACATAAATTACCACTGCGCATCCGCCAAATTTCAACCAATATCCGATATGGTCTAGTGGCTAGGATACCTGGCTTTCACCCAGGAGGCTCGGGTTCGATTCCCGGTATCGGAATTTTTTTACAGATACTGCTCCAGAGTTTCAATTAGATCAAATTTACTGAAATTGAAACCATAAATTGCAAATGAAATTCTTTTTCGGCAAAGCTGGCATATTAATACGGAAGTTTTTGGGGGACTTATTATATATTTTTGATGAAATCCACATCATTCAACATTCCACAGTTCCGAATTAGAACAGTAATTACATTATCCTCCCTTGCCTTAATGTATTTCATAATCTAATCAAAACTGTTAACTAAGGACTAATTGATGGATTATCCGGAGAAACGTGTTCACTTTCGCTCTCACTGCTCCCATTATTGGGCTTTTAAGGTCGACGTTGTCTATGTTTCTTCTTTTTTAAGTGATCGGGTCAAATAGGGGCTTATTCTTGTTCCGTTTACCGTTTTGTAAATAAAATGATCCTTCCAAATTTAGACAACTCAAAAATACTATAACACACGTGTAATTTTGGTTGCCTACATTTAAATTAAAAACGTATTTAACCGACACAAACCACCTACGGGTAGTAAAATACTAATTTTAAAACCTTATTAACAACGTTTGTAACGAGGGCAATGGTCAGGTTTATTGGAAACTTGAATGAATTTTTAATGCCAGTAAAACTGTATTTACGTTATTGTAGTCGATGCACACTGGACAGTGACAAAGTCACGCAACGTGTCACAATTGTTACACTATCAATACCACATCGTCGTGCTATTGAAAATTTACTAATAATGTGAGGCGTCGTTTTCTTCGTTCCACATTATTAGGATGGAGGAATTGAAAAGTGTGTAGTTCGGGATTATAAATGCAAAGTGAAGTAATTGTGTGATTTCTCGAGGCCGCCACTGCACTCAAGCGCAGCATAACAAGGGAGTTCTAAACGAGCACAGTTAGACGAAGCATGACGCTATCCGACAATGCCGCAGGGGGCACGCAGAACTTGAAGGGTCCTTAGCAGCCTTCACCCAGACGTGCGGCCTTGATGCCGACATTACCGTCACTGACAGAGTTACGAACCCTTCACCTATTCATCCCCCCTTTAGACATCACCAATAAGGCATATATTAGATTTGGTGTCCAATAATTGACGCTAAAACTAAAGCTTCTTTGGCTTTTATCTCGCATTGTTGTACGAACGCGATCGTTAGGTCCCCTATCCTTAATTTTCAGCCGGAGGGTCTTAAAAAAACAACTTTGGCGACCCCATCCCTGAGGGCTTTTCGGTGAATCACTGTGTGGGTTTAATTTTCCATCGGGCTGTAATCTGTAATCCGCCGCAGTATAAACAAAAGCGATGGAATCAACGATTTTTATCAGTCTGGCGATGAGCTCGACGACGTAAAAACTGATAAAATATTCATTGAGCGTTAATAAAACAATATCGTTTTTAAGGCATACAGCTTCTTATTTAGTTTTTTTTTTTAAGAGGGGAATTTAGGAGAATTTCGGAGCGGACTAACATTTTTATTGTTAATAAGCCGTTTTTCCGCATCATTTTTATTATGTAAGTGCGATAATAAAAGTATATGAGATGCGAAATGGAGAACTTTTGGGTAATGTTTTTTGAAATTGCTGCGGACATACGCTATTACAGCATAAATACCATACTAAAATAACTAAAATATTCGCTGTAAATATCAAAATTTATTAACCTCTCATGTTGACTGCGTCCTGCGGTCTTATCATGTTCATATATCTATCATATCATATATAATTCATATATCTATACGAATATTAATTATTTTTTTAAATTTTTGACTTACTGAAAATTTACATCAATTATTAAATTTTGACTACTAAAAAAACTGCAAAAGTTATTTTGATCACATCGTATAAGTCTGAAATAAGAACGTTGGGATCACCTTCAACAAAATCTTTATTAAACTAGAGGTAAATAATTATTATAGAATTAAGGAAAGAATTAAATTTAACAAAATAACAAAATTCATTAAAATCAGACAATATTAAAAATTAAACTTTACTTATTTTGATATATATGAATATTATTTAATGAATGTTGTTCAATTGTTTTATAAGGTTTCATAAGTTTCATATTTATATTAAAAAAATATAATACTTAATAATTTTTTACTTTCATTATAGAGATATTGAGGTAAATATTGCTGTTAAAGATAATAAAATAGATTATTTCAACTAAGAACTTATATGCTCTGTTAACAAATAGGGAAGAGAAAATGTATTTATTTTATCAAAGCTGTAAATCAGAATCCATGCTTTTGAGAACATTTTCGAGAATCGATTTCAATGGAATTCAAATGTAGCTTGTATATTACTTAAAATGATTTTATTAAACTTATTAGGAAGATAATATTTAGAAAAATTACTGCTTAACATAAGTATTGACCAAATTCTCTTTATAGACTTTGAAGCAGTTTCTAGTATAGTTCAAATAAATACTTACAACAAAAAAGTATATATATATATGTAAAATTGTTTCGAAAAATAGTCTCTTAAAATTTTCAAATTGCATATAGATTCAGCAACTTTAGCCAATCATTTGACTATATTCATTACTTACAGCAACACTGAATAGTTGGTCCCATTGTTAGGAAAAAAAATATTTTTTTAACAACCAGATTACATCATGGACCCACATTTTTCTTTACTGTGTTATTTATTTTCGTCGTAAATTCCACGATTTTCATATTTTGTTTGCATAATAATGTGGAAAGTTTTAAATTTTGACAGTTATTCTCTAGTAAAATGAAGCCATAAACTTAGTTTAGTATAATATGGAATTTTTTTTCCTTTCGCATATTATATACCAATTTCATAATAGTGGGTGGAGTAATTTTTTTGTTGAAAGCTATTTAATAATTGAACGTACAGGTTGGCTAAAATTAAAAAAAGATCCCTTTCTTAAACAAACAATTAATAATAATGTTAAAAAAATGGAAGTATAACGTTTAATATTATTTATTTTCACAATCAAAAAAACTTTTAAATTGTTGACACTCCAACCAGGGGCACAGAATCAGATCTTCATGAGACAAAATACAATGTAATACTACATGGCCGAGAATTATTGCCAGTAACAAATCTTAGACAAATAAAAAAAACATTTTTGGATTTTTATAATAATTGACTAAAAAATTTATAAAAAAAATAGTTATTATGAAT
This sequence comes from Asbolus verrucosus, assembly GCA_004193795.1. NCBI lineage: Eukaryota > Metazoa > Arthropoda > Insecta > Coleoptera > Tenebrionidae > Asbolus > Asbolus verrucosus. Next base: position 1,841 of record QDEB01047173.1, on the reverse strand, counting down.
TTGACATTTTTTTCAACTATTAAGTAAACTATTTTCTTAAAAAGTTAAAAATTGGAATGGAAAAACATTGTTCTATACTTTTGGCCAATCATGTATAGATATAAATATCTACATTTACTTAATAATTAAAAAAACAACCGTTGTAATATGGCAAGAATTATATAAAAATTGTATAAAAGGATTGTTTACTTATAAGATATTCTTATTATTTTTTTTTTAATGAAATTCTTTTGGTAAGTCACATATTTCTCATTAGTTTCCTATTTCTATAGCATACAGAGAAGAAAATGCTAAATAAAATTTTAAATTATATTTATAGTTGCACAAAAGGATTAACTAAAAACTGAAACAAAATATATCTTAAAAAAAATAAAAACTATAATATTAAGAATTATTATTTTATTCTTTATTTTAATGTGAAAAATAGTAGTTTAAACTGTTATAAACACAAGCTTACATTGTGTAAAATTAATTATAATTATACCTTTTATTAAAATTGACCTAAAAATGAAGATTTCCAACTTAACTGATATAATAAAATTATGGAGGGAACCTGTGGCATAAGTGGATTTTAAAATACAAAATTTCACAGAACTCATATTAGATGGCACTGGCGGCGCTCTGGTTTTCACACGTTATGTAATTTTAATGCAACAAATTGAAGAATTTTAATAGACTGTGTAACCGGTGCAGTTTTATTATTGTCTGACTTTTAGGCCGCCATATTTTACGTCATTATTTACAAAAAAAAACATTATTTCACATTTATTTTCAGACAAAAATCATGTATGTCAAAACGTGACATTAAAAAGTTTCGATGAAACAAAAAATCTAACGTCACTTCAAATTAAGCTAAAAAATTTAATTTACATGAGCAAGTTAGCTCGAAAGAGTTTGAATCAAATTAAGTCGTAATTACTAGACCGAAAATAGAATAAAATAAACAAAGACTGAACTATTTCTATTTCAAGGTGATATCACCAATCAATGAGTGGAAACAATATGAGATCATGATATAACATCATTTGTAAGAAATTTTATTAATGCAATTATTTAAGTACTTAGAGA
>QDEB01047152.1:0-10271 GCA_004193795.1 Asbolus verrucosus | reverse complement strand
ATGCTCTAGAAAATGCTAGAAGGTTCTAAAAAGTACTTGGAGCGTAAAATTTTACACTTTTACAATTTAAAAAATTCGAACACGCGAGCTAACTTCCCAAAACGGTAAATACTGTTGTATTCAGCATATTCTACTGAGAACTATCCGAGGGGTGCCCCACTTGTTGCAAAAACAAAGAGTCCACTTCGAGCACAGTGTTATTACTATGGAAGATATAGTTATATTATAGTTATTCTATACTGTAGCCATTTATAATAAAAAGCTATAATAACTAGTTTTGTAATAATTTTTTATAACATTATGACAACTGTGACAGTTACGTTATGAATTTTCAGCACTTCTAGAAATTAAAAGTGAAAAATAAGTCTGTTTTGAATAAATAGAATTAAAAAGTGTGCTTGACATTTCTCAGCAGAAGATTCGTGAATTTTTTATTGTGTAAAATCGTTTTTGTTTATAAAATAAATTTTTAATTATTACCTTTGCACAAATTCTTTAATATTGTGGCACCAAAGTTATTATACTTCTTTTTTTTTATTTCCAAAACCAGTTTCGATATAGTATGTAGTTAAGTATATTTATATTTTTTAAATTGGTACATTATAGATATTTCAATTTATGTAGTCTCATTTGAACTTGTGATATAGGTATAAATAGAATATAAGTTTTAACTTTTTACAAAACCGAAAAGTTAATAGATTTTATCTAATTTAGTTAAGGATCCAGCTAAGGACGATATATCAAAAATGGAAATAAAAAAATATAATATATCTAGCAGTAACTTTCATACTTCATTATTAATGGACATATGACTGAAATTACCATATGGTAATTTCAGATTTTTTTTAAATAAAAAAATATTTGTCATACACTTATTTATAAACACTAAGCTACTTTTGAAGATTGCGAAATACATGTTCTAAAGAATTAAGGATTGTTTCAAAATTTGTTTCTTTATCTATAGCTTTTTTTATAGATTTTTTTCTGTTACTATCTTCTGCTGTTATTGGTTGTGTATTTATAAAATGAATCAATCTGCAGATAATTTACATGGTCACAAGTTGTTAACAGCGACACTATGCATATAATTTAATAATTCGCATTCGGCAAATGTAATTTTAGTAAAACAAAAAGATAAATAGAATACATTTGAAAAATTTTGTAAGTAGTAGATACCTTAAACTGGCTAAATCAATAAACACTTGTATGGTATTTGATATATTTTTTAAAACATCTGATAAAGTATTTTGAAGTGTTTTGTTTTTACAACTGCACGACTTCTACATTTAATATTGTTAGACAAAACGAAATTTAATGTTGTACGACAGTCGAGTATTGGTTTATTACAATTAAATTAACTAACAAGTGTCATGCAATGTATTTCCTCAAGTCGACACCTTATTAACATAGGAGTTAATCCATATTAAGGCCGTTTAAACGAATATTAATTTAAAAAAAATCATTATATCGCAGTTAACATTGGATAATTTATTCCACTTTCTTATGATTATGAAAAATAATAATCCTAATTTCTTAAAATAAAAACGATTTCTTAAAATAAGTAACGATTGTATTATTAAAAATATATTGGAAGTTTTTATCTTCCAAAAAATAGCTACGTTGGAAATCCAGATAAAATAATATAAGTTACTTATGCATAATCTGTGAGGATCAATGAAACGGTGAACTTTTACACGTATGATGAATCGCTTTTCTTAAAATTCACATGCAGATAGGTTAAGCATGATTCTAACAGTCTTTAAATGAATTGTGAAGATCAAAATTAAAGCTTAAAACGAGCTAGTTTCTTGGACCCTGTATACGTATAACATATAAGGGAATTATTGAAAAGGATGGTGTCAATTTTTTATTAGAGTAAGGATAATGTTTACTGGAGTTTTTGTAAATGATAAAAATTGATAAAAAAATTATATTGTCAATTTTTCAAATACTAAAAAAAAATTTAGAAATTTTCTTGTAATTTTGCAATTTTTCCATTGTTAGAGTTAAATTTTTATGAATGTCTCCAGGCAAAAGTATTCATGAACAATATTATTGTTAACGGGTTTTTAATTTTTCATGGACACCATAATTAGCGCTGCAGAAATTAATTTTGATAGTATTTAAAAACATTGGGCTCAACATGCAGAGTTAATGAGGTTATTTTAAAAATTTTGTTAAGGTAATAAAATTCGCTGTCTTAATTTGTTGTCAATCGGAAATTATTTTATACTTTCGAAAACTGTGTCACAGAACTGTTAGCAACCTGACCTTTAATATAATCACGTGTTTGAGAATAAAATCGTAAGTACGTTGTATTTATCTGTATTATACGGAATAAGATCAGTTCTAGCTTAGATTTGCTGTGGTCGAGAACCAGTGCGTTTCACCATGGTTAAATCGAGTGTAGATTTGCCTGATATCGAAGTAAGTTTAAATTTTTTGCTTTTCAAGAAATGTAAATAATTTACAATTGCAGAATATATTAGTTTTAAATCCACGCGTACGTTCTCATTCCAACTTATTACCATCTAATGTGACAAAAATTAATAAAAAACATTGGAAAAGAAATGCCGACAGAAAATGTGAGGTAAGTACTTATATCTAATATCTTATCATTCTTATCGAAACAAATTATTATATTATATAAACATTATAATTATAGACATGTCCGGACCTTGAAAACGACTTTTCTGATATAAAACCAACCACATTAAGCGAACGAGGCGCTTTAAAAGAGGCTTCAAGATGTTTAAAATGTGCCGATGCTCCTTGTCAAAAGTCGTGTCCAACTCAACTAGACATTAAATCTTTTATTACCAGCATTGCCAACAAAGTGAGTGTTTCTCACAATATTGCTGTCATGAATGATTATTGTTAACTTTTATTAGAATTATTATGGAGCCGCTAAAGCCATATTTTCGGACAATCCTTTGGGAATTACCTGCGGCATGGTTTGTCCCACTAGCGACCTCTGTGTGGGTGGTTGTAATTTACAAGCTACTGAAGAAGGTCCAATTAACATTGGAGGATTGCAGCAATTTGCTACTGAGGTTTTCAGCAAGATGGGAATTAAACAAATTAGAGATCCTAAAACACCTATACCCAAGAATGCTTCACACAAAATAGTTTTAATAGGTGCAGGACCAGCATCTTTGTCTTGCGCTACATTTTTAGGAAGATTGGGTTACAACGATATTACAATTTACGAAAAAGAACATTTTCTGGGAGGATTAAGGTAAATATACTTTTTGTACTTTTGTACCTATTACTGATAATTATTTATAAGGCAATTTTTCTAGCACTTCTGAAATTCCGCAATATCGTTTACCTATATCGGTGGTTCATTTCGAAATTGAACTAGTGAAGGATTTGGGAGTTAAAATCGAAACTGGTAAAGCACTGTCGACGAAAAACATGACATTGGAGAAGTTGCTGGAAGATGCTAAAGCTGTTTTTATTGGCATGGGCCTCCCGGAACCTAAACTAAACCCACTTTTTAAAGATTTGAATTCTGATATGGGATTTTTTACATCAAAGAATTTTCTGCCAAAAGTAGCCAAAGCTAGCAAACCTGGAATGTGTGCTTGTAAAAAGGAATTACCAAATTTGAAAGGAACCGCAATTATTTTAGGTGCAGGGGATACAGCTTTTGACTGCGCTACATCTGCTTTGAGATGCGGAGCCAGAAAAGTATTTGTCGTTTTTAGAAGAGGATTTACTAACATAAGAGCAGTTCCTGAAGAGGTACCAGTAATTTTAATTTACCAACATATACTATGTTAACAATTTTTAGGTTTCTTTAGCTGTAGAAGAAAAATGTGAATTAATCGGTTTTCTATCACCCCATAAAGTTAATGTTAAAGACGGAAAAATTGTTTCAGTCACATTTAGTAGAACTGAACAAACAGAAGATGGTAAATGGATCCAGGATATTGAGCAACTGACAACTATTAAAGCAAATTTTCTGATATCTGCATTTGGCTCGGGTCTGGAAGATAAAGAAGGTTGGCTATTATGTAATTAATAGAATAAATTTACCAATCGTTTTCAGTGATTGATGCATTAAAGCCCCTCAAATTAACCGATCAAAATCTACCAAGTGTCGATCTTACTACAATGCAAACTTCTCATCCTTCTGTCTGGTGTGGAGGAGATTTAGCTGGCGTAGCAGAGACTACAGTGGAAGCAGTAAATGATGGAAAAACTGCTGCTTGGTATATGCACTGTTATTTAGAGGTACATTAAGCGACAATTAATTTAACGTAGCTTCATATTAATTCTTTGAAGGGTATACCAGCTTCAACAAAACCACAGTTACCGTTGTTTTATACAGAAATTGATAACGTGGATATTTCAGTAGAAATGTGTGGAATGAAATTCGAAAACCCTTTTGGCTTGGCATCTGCACCTCCGGCAACAAGTACAGCAATGATACGAAGAGCTTTTGAACAAGGGTGGTCTTTCACAGTTACTAAGACGTTTTCACTCGATAAGGTAAGTAAATATATATATAAGATTATAAGATTATACACCATGAGATTTTACACCAGAAGAAAAGAAGAAAAAAAAAAGCTACTCTTGAAAACTAATTTTAATTTAAAAAGTTAAAAAACTGGAAACGTTTTCGGCAAATTACTTATGTCATCATCACCCTAACTTGGAGAAACACTAAACTTTAACATTCAGTAAAAAATTTTAAATATGATTTAGATAGAGAGATAGAGGGTTGGCATTGAAAAAACACTGAAAACTTCTTGAAGAGTGAAAAAATTAAATTAAATTAAAAGAGAGGATAGAATAAAACATTATCTTCTCAAGCGAACAAGTGAAAAATCAATTATGATTGATCAATTATAATTGATAAGCTCCGGCACAAACACTGAACTTTTGTTCCAATAAACTGGCCGCTCTTTTAACCACTATCTTGAAAACATCCTTACATAGAGATATCTTGCCGACACAGTGGTTGATTGCCGCAATCACTACGATTTTTAAAGGAAGGGACAAGCTTGATCCAAAGAACTACTGTCCAATCAATCTGACGTCGATCACATCTAAAATTATGGATAAGATCTTAGTTGATAAATTAATTTTATTTATGCAAGATTCCAATCTTTTATCGGAATGTCAGCATGTCAAAAAACTACCGTCCAATCAGTCTAACGTCCGTCGCATCTAAAATTATGGAAAAGATCTTAGTTGATAAATTAATTTTATATATGCAAAACTAATCTTTTATCGGAATGTCAGCATGGGTTCTGTCCGCATAGGTCGGTAGTTACTAATTTGTTGACAACCTTGAATTATTGGACTAAAACTATTGATCATGGACGGCAGCTAGATGTCATCTATTTTGACCTTGGTAAGATCTTCGACAAGGTACCTCATAATCTTCTGCTCCTTAAATTAGAATGTTATTGCATTTTTGGTTGCTTGTTAGCCTGGATCAAATCTTTTTTATCGAATCGCATGTTCTTTATCANNTATGTTGTTTTTGCTCCACACAAGTGGTCTTCTCGTTTCACTTCGTGAATGTTGCTGTGCTTATGCTGATAATATAAAACTCTTTGGTGATCTTTACGTCTGTGATCTACAATTCAAATTGGATAGTGTGGTTGAGTGGTGTTATACTTGGCTGATACCCTTGACTATTTTCAAATGCAGTGTACTTTACTTTAGCAAAAATAACCAACAGTTATAATGCGCTGTTAATAATCTTGGGCTAGAAAAAAAGTCATCTCAAAATGATCTTCGAGTTCTCATAACTGGTAATTTGTCGTGTTCAGAGCAATGTCTAAAGGCAGCAGGTAAGCTGCACGTGTATTTTATGTGCTTAGAATTGCCTTTTCGCGGTCCTCACCATGTTTGGTCACTCAGCTGCACAGTACATATATTTGACCACACCTTGAGTATGTTGTTCCTGTGTGGAGACCTAATTTAGGTCCGGTTTCTAGAAACAAATTTATCGGACGGTTAAAGTTATCGGAGCCATAAAGCAAAGTTAAAGTCGAAACGGGTTTCTGAAACGTAAAATGCAATTTAACTCTCCGATAAACTAACGTACCTAGCGGACGAGTTAAATTAACTGATGCATGCGCTGTCGAAAGCTAACCTAAACTGTCAAGACGTTCCGTGTGTTGTCATTTGCAGCGTCGCCTTCGTTTGAATTATTGTGAACCAATGTCATTCAAAACCAAATCAGTTCTTTTCAGAACTTTAATAAAACTGAGTAACCGATCGCCTGTCGCTGTGCTCGTGTTGTGCTATCGAATGGAAGTGATGGAAGTGATAGAATTTGAACATTTCAGTTCTTCCTCTGATGATGTGTGACATTGTGAGGGCTACAGGGACAGTCAAAGTGTTTAGGGAAAGGCCCAATCCATTAGAAAAATATAGTGAAGAGGAATTTCGCGAACGATATCGCTTCTATAAGAATACTGTGAAAACTATTGTCGTTCTGATACAGGACGATATCGCCCCCTTAACTTTGAGGAATCGGTCGCTTCTGCTGTCGACAGCTGCATATTACATTACGATTTTATGCGACAGGTAACGTAATTATGTATGTCGAACTGTTATTATCATGCTCAAAAACAGGTGCATTTCAGATGCTGGTTGGAGACGATTACGGAGTGCATAAAACGACAGTGTATACACTGTATAATTCAACGAGTGTCTGCACGCTTGGCGGCAATGAGGCACGTGTTCGTGAAAATGCCTGAAAGCAATGAAGAAAAGCTTGCAGTAAAAGCACGCTTCCATGCTTTATGAGGTTTTCCTAATGTTGTCGGTTGTGTATATGGTAGCCGCATACCCATAACATCGCCTGGTGATGACAATGCAGAAATCTTCCGGAATCGGAAAAATTATTTCTCCATCAATGTGCAAGCTGTTTGCGATTCCAATTTATCCATACGGGATATTGCTGCGAGGTGGCCAGGGAGTACACATGATAGCACAGTGTGGAATGCTTCACTCTTGAGTGCATGATGTGAGGCAAGCGAATTTCAAGGGTCATAACTGGGAGACAGTGCCTATGCGTGCACATCGTATTTAATGACTCCTCTGCTCAATCCGATAACACAAGCCGAACTGAATTATAACACTGCCACAAGACAACAAGAAATTGCATTGAGTTGCTTTGGTGCTTGGAAAAGGCGATTTGCCTGTCCGTCACTGGGACTACGAACCAAATTAGACACGTCGTTAATAGTAATAGTAGCAACAGCAGTGCTACATAACATTGCTGTTGCAGAAAATGATCCAGTTGATTTTGAGGTCATTGAGCAATATGAAGATGTAGAGGAGGAGGCGAATCAGGATTAGAAAGTGGATGGCAATGCAGCTAGGACACTAATTGACACTATTTTCAGGTTTGTTTATTGACCATACTGTACAACAACAATAACCACAATCCCTAACAATCATATCTGTCCGTAATTTTACGGAAAGCGAGAAAAATGTTCTTTTTGCGCTTGTTACTAGCAAGTACAAACACATTATTGAAAACAAGCAAACTGATGCTGTTACCATCGCGCGAAAAAATCTGGCGTGGCAAGAAATTGCACAAATGTTCAATAGTCAAAGTCAGACAGGGCACAGAACTACAAATCACCTTCATGCCTTGTACCTAGTATCAGCACAGTGTCACATCACTTGAACTCTAGCTTGCGCTCTCGGACTATTCGTTCAAAGGCAATTTCTTCTTCCCTGGCCTTATAATTGAGTTCGAAGAGTCTTCTTTGTTGCTCGTACTGTTGTTCTACCACTGTCAGCTGTTTCAGTTTTGTCTGTTTTTCAATTTCTAATATTTCTAGCCGTTTTGCGAGGAGTTCTGAGTCATGTAGATCTTTAACGTTTTTCCGTTGTACAAATCTGTTTGACAACGTTGCTAACGCTGTTTTTTTTTAGGGACCACCACTGAGGTCTTGGACACTGCCTTTCGTTTCCCTTTAGTTGATGCTGATGTGTCAACAACTTCAGAGGACACTGGCACAGGCACTGGTGATGACACTGGTGTCCATGAAGCACTACCTGGTTCGCCGATATTCGCACTGGATGGATCTGTAAATTTCTTGTCCTAGTACCATGTACGGACGTACCAATACTTCTATCACTAATTATGCACTGTAAATATTGCACTAAATGAGTGTATACTCATATTAAATATATATAGTTAATAATCAGTGTTTATTGTTACATTATGTTATTCCAATGACAGTACCATTTATGTCAGCATCCTTGCTGCAGGAAGGCTTTGAATCCAGATATCCGGCACTGGAATGGAATGGATTTGATAACGGTTCGAACTATGGCTTTAGGGTGCCGACAATTTTGTCGTCCAAGGTGGTACTTTTTGGTGTAAACGTGCCACCACCAGTTTTGTAAGCTTCTTTCTACAAATACAACATATCCACTCAGTTGATTGTATTTTACTCCCACAGGATCTGTGAGTAGATCAACAGGATCAATCAACTGAGTGGATATGTTGTATTTGTAGAAAGAAGTTTACAAAACTGGTGGTGACACATTTGCACAAAAAATGTGCCACCTTTGGACGACAAAATTGTCAGCACCCTAAGGCCACAGTTTGAGCCTTTATCAAATCCATTTGACTCCAGTGCATGACGTCTGGATCCAAAGCCTTCCTGCAGCAAAGATGCTGACATAAATGGTACTGTCATTGGAATAACATAATGTAACAATAAACACTGATTATTAATTATACATATTAAATATGAGTATAATATACTCATTTACTGCAATATTCATAGTGCTTAATCAGTGATAGAAGTATTGGTATGTCAATACATGGTACTAGTACAAAAAATTTACAGATCCATACAGTGCGAATATCGGCGAATCAGGTAGTGCTTCATGAACACCATTGCCTGTGTCAGTGTCCTCTGAACAACAAGAGGGAAACGAAAGGCAGTGTCAAAGGCCTCAGTAGTGGTCCCTAAAAAAAACAGCGTTAGCAACGTTGTCGAACAGATTTGTGCAACGGAAAAACGTTAAAGATCAACATGACTCAGAACTCCACACAAAACGGCTCGAAATATTAGAGACTGAAAAACAAACAAAACTGAAACAGTTGGCAGTGGTGGTAGAACAACTGTACGAGCAACAAAAAAAACTCTTCGAACTCATTATAAGGCAAGGCAAGAAGAAATTGCCTTTGAACGAAGAATTCGAGAGTGCAAGCTAGAAACTTTAGAGTTCGAATGATGTGACGCTGTACTGATACTAGGTACAAGGCATGAAGGTGATTTGTAACTCTGTGCCCTGAAACCTGAAAATAGTGTCGCTTAGTGTCCTTCCAGCTGCATTGCCATCCACTCTATAATCCTGATTCGCCGCCTCCTCCACATCTTCATATTGCTCAATGGTCTCAAAATCATCAGCTGGATCATTTTGTGCAACAACAATGTTATGCAGCACTGCTGTTGCCACTATTACTGTTCACGACGTATCTAATTTTGTTCGTAATCCCAGTGACAGACATGCACATCGCCTTTTTCAAGCACCAAAGCAACACTCAATGCAATTTCTTGTTGTCTTGTGGGCAGTGTTGTAATTCTGTCTGCTTGTGTTGTATCTGAAATGCACCTGTTTTTGAGCATGATAATAACAGTTGGACAAACATAATTACGTTACCTGTCGTATAAAATAGTAATGTAAAAAGCAGCTGATCGGCGGCAGACAGCGAAGTTATGGGGGCGATATCGTCCCCGTAATAGTGACAATAGTTCCCACAGTATTCTCATAGAAGCGATATCGTTCGCGAAATTCCTCATCACTGTATTTTTCGAATGGATTGGGCCTTTCCCTGAACACTTTGGCTGTCTCTGCAGCCCTCACAATGTCACACAACTCATCATCGGAGGAAGAACTGGAATGTTCAAATTCTATCACTTCCATCACTTCCATTCGATAGCACAGCACCAGCACTGCGACAGGCGATCGGTTACTCGGTTTTATTAAAGTTCTAAAAAGAACTGATTTGGTTTTGAATGACTTTCGTTCACAATAATTCACACGAAAGCGACGCTACAAATGACAACACACGGAACGTTTTGACATTTTTGGTTAGCTTTCGACATGCGTCAATTAATTTAACTCGTTTCTCGGCGAGGCACGTTAAACTAACGTTGGTTTATCGCAGAGTTAAATTGCACTTTACCTTTCAGAAACCCGTTTCGACTTTTACTTTGGTTTATGGCTCCGATAACTTTAACGGTCCGATAAATTCGTTCCTAGATTATTTT
>QDEB01047147.1:27961-39131 GCA_004193795.1 Asbolus verrucosus | reverse complement strand
CAGTCTATTTTTGTGTCTATGTCTTCTTCTGCTGTTTTCTTCGTCATCTTTACTTGAATCTTTTTCTTTATGAAATCTCTTGAGTACCAAGAAAAGCAGTGATCGTCTCGTGTAACAATGCTATCGCAGCCATAACGCCGAAGATTTATGAGGAATTTATTGCATATTACCGATTCTTTTGTAGACCCGGTGACGTCGACATTAACTCATTTTTATTCTCTTTGTTCGCGTCGCCTAGGCTAAGTATGACGTGCATCGCTTACAAACCAATTCTTCCGCCGTAATTAAACGATTTTTGAACAATCTAAACGGCTATTGTAGTGGAGCTATTAATTAAAAGGATACCTGAGTCGGGCACGAGAGCAGGTTTAATCGTTCTTGTTGTTATCGAGATCCGCAATTTAGCAACCACTCCGTGTGGGCATAATGGAAACCGATTTGCAATCGGTTTTAGCAAGACAAGTCGGAGCAACAGGAAAAACTCGGAGGAGGTCGTCTTCGCCTGCGACATGACGTTATTATTAGATTATTGCCCAATAAATCGGGTTTGATATTTGACTGGAGTTAATTACTCCGGAGTGATGGACGAGCTTTCCTGCGCTGCCGGATTTCGGCCTTCGTCGCCCTATTATTAAAAGTTAATAAAGGACCGGACGAAAGTTTGCTCTTTGGCGTTATAAATTGCAATCAATTAATAATAGGGCGTGTTCCCAAGAAAGCCGATTTTCTCATTAACGGCTGAAAATAAAATCCATCATAGGTGCACTAGGCTGTTAACCTGCGAGAAAAGCTGACACTGCCAGTTGGCGACAAATAAGTTTCAGACAGAAAGCGGAGAGGCAATCATGGAAAAGAAAATTATATGAAGAATAAAGTCGAAAATGGGGCAGCTGAATTATTTAACACAGTAATTGGAAATACGGATACATAATGCTATACAGGCGAAAACTCGTAATGCGTGTTTGGAGATTTATGGTTACTTTACAAGAATTTTTCCAACTCATCATCAAGTGCACGCGACTGCAGTAATAAGTTAACAAGAATCACATTGTTTTTAATGAAAAATGAGAAATGCAGTTATTTAAAACAATTATTATCGGTATTTTATTGCTCCTATTTTGCGCCTATCATCTACATTTAATTTTGATTAAATATCGCACCACCGCTTTCATTTGTAAATTTGAAAACTGTAATGGATATCTTTCCCTGGAGTATTGAAAGTGCTGTTTTACAATGAAGTGTTGCATAGTAAATCACGATCCTCGTTGCAACCTATTTAATTTGCTCTCTGTGGATTAATGTTTTTAATACAACATTTCAATTCTGTGATGTCTATATTGGCAACATTTATAGTCGCATGTCATTACATGCAAAAAGAATTAAAATACTTTTAAAAACACTGACAAAATATATCGAGATATTTGAAAAAAAATTGTTATTTCTCGAGGTTTAAAAGGAAGTAATGGTGAGAGTTCGTTTTTTCTGTCTCTTATACTTCGTTAAATAAATAGTTGTAATATCGAACCTGAATTACACATAACAATGTCGCAAAATACTACACTGATCTGTATATTTTACATTATCATCACTTTTCAAAATTGCTTTTAATAATGTTTTATTTATTATGTTGTTTTCACAAAATGTAATCAATAATTTAGGTCGAAATTGACTAGACTTTGACTCGTTTTACGATATAGTTAGTGCAATGGTCCAAGAGTGAGAAATTTTCATTGGTTTAAAACCTCTTGGTTTCGATGATGGAAGCGAAAAATCAAGATTGCTCATGTCATAAAACTTGTAGTTAAAGGATGATGAAACGGTATTTTAAATAGCGACAAATATTTCATTATTGGATTTTATGACATGAGAGTTCCATGCTTCCAAAAGTGCGAAAATGTAAATACTCTTTAAACCAATGAACATTTTTTATTTCAAAACCGCTGAATGGCGTCTAAAATTCGATAACCGCATTTAAATAGTTTAAATTTATTCATTATTTTTTAATTATTAATTAATTTTTGTAAAAATGCAACATTTAAAAATTTCATGTTTGTCAATAATTAGTTAACATAATGTAATAAACATACCTAATAACTCAATAAATCTGTAATATTTCACTCTTGAGAAATGGTAGAGGTAAACTGTTACAGGGCTCACTCTGAATTTTAGTAAACAACAAATACTTGTTCGTTTCTATTGTTGGCCACAATTTAAGTTGAACATTTACTCTACTCGAAAACTTTGAAGCAAGTGCGATAATTATCCTTATGTTTATAATGATTATTTTCTGTTATGTTTAATTTTATTTGGAAGTTAACGGAGATTGTATGTTCCCTTTTCTGATTAGGAATATGTAGGTCTACAAGTCTGTTGCTCTTATCTCTTGATGTTTTTATGGGGCACCACTGTTTTAAACTACGGACTCTACATCTCCTTCAGTCTAATGATCTCTCTGTTGTTGGTCGTTTTTGCGCTTTGCATCATTTCCTTCAAGATCAAAATGAAACATGGAAGCTGAAACCTCCACTTTAGAAAACCAAATTAGTTTACGATAGCTCAAATAAAATCGTAAGTATCATTATGATTAAAATTTACGGCCCAATAGTATCGAGTTCAACGACAGCGACAAAGTACAAATCCCATTTTCGACTAGGACCCAATAACAGAATTGGGTGATTGAGGTCGTAAATTGTAATCATATACTATTTATATTTTATTTGTGTCCGTTTTATATCGATCCACCTCTATAAAAGATTTTTGTTTAAATTACGTTTAAATACTGCTTATACGTCGTAGAAGCCCCCTTTAAAAGAATAAAAAAAGAACTCTGTTGGTTTACGTAACGTAGGTCAGTGTTGTTGACTGCTGTTAATTTCCGTCATATATTCAGAAATGTTTGTTGGTGGCATTTTGCCAGACTGGAGAGACGGACATGATTTTGATTGCATAACTCATCCGGGGTTATTTCTCGACGTTTAGATTGAAATGGAAAATGTGATCACATGCGTCATGCTCTTACATGCACTCACATAACTGCATTATGGTGCAGTTTTACAAGAATTTTCAATGCAAAATGGCCTAGCTACACGATGGTGTAGTTACGTTACGTTATGTTTCCATAACGCTCAAATTACCTCGTTAAGGATACTTTATTTCTCAAATACCCACATAAATAAAAGGAAATTCGATACACGATGAAATTTTCCGCGTACATTTTGCTTGAACTGAAGCCTAATTTTTTCCTCATAAGAACTACGTGCCTGTTGAATTTTGATCAATTTTAAATGTATCTATGATGTCAGATTTTAAAAATGTGGTTTCGCCACCGCCTTATCTCGTGTGCGGTTCTACCGCTTCAGGTGATTGATGTTTTGTATTTAGTGAAAGATTTTGACGACAAATTAACAATTATACTTTTACTTTCGGAAAAATTGGTATTGTAATGCAAAAATTATCACTCTGTGCCTAATGAAAATAATAATGTTTTCGATTACCAAAATAAAGAAATCGTCCAAAATAATTTTCATCATGAGTTAGAACTTTCCATTAACCGCTGAAAATATTTATAGAAACCATTAACACGTCTTTATCGCCAATGAAGGTTAAAGCTGCAGCGCCATTAAACCAGCACTGCAATCTTCCGACCGAACAAAAATTGGAATGTTTCGATTCCGCTCCGAAGCGATTAAATTCAGCTATTACTTAACATCAAATGAGATAACTCCTTTTTTCCTCCGCTTATCCGAAATAAACAAGACTGGAGTCTGCAGCTCCTCGCGAATATGCATTCCGATCTACATATTTGAATCGGACGAGTATTCTTGATGGACTCTTTCGACTGCTGCAAACAAAACGTCGGGTAATAGAACCGGAAAGGTGTTTGCTTTTCTTAGGGGGAGACCAGTGAATTATCGTAAAATCTCGACAATCAAGCTGCAAACAAAGCTGCCAGACATGTTTCTTCTACACATACACATGGCGAGTGTTGAAAGCTTGCAGCTAGAGAATACACGCTGTACTTAAACTTCTCGGGGGTCACGAAGTAATTTTCTTCTCTCTGTATGCGTATTTACAGTCACGTTTAGATAATACACATACTGTATTTTATTATATTAACGTGAAGGGAACTCGAGACGAACAAATATTTAGCGGTTATTGAGGTCGAGGGGCGATAACACCTTATCACAACTCTTTAAACAAACACTCTTTTCAGGTAATGCCATATCGCTCTAAATGCAGCTTTGTTTTTTCCTANNATTATTATAAAAACATAAGGGGGTTACTTTTAAGATTTGCTGAGATATTCCGAAAGTCGCGTTTAATATTAATGATATCTAAATGGATCGATTTATTGTTTAATTTAATTTAATTAAGGTCGGATAGTGGCTTGCTGCGAGGAAAACAAATCAATTATAGATTAATAGGAACAAACATCGAAGCAAATAAAACGTAAGTAATTATCATAACACAACAATGAAGTCCAAGGCCTGGTGCAACTGCGTAAACTCCAGAGAAAATGTTTATTGTTTCTTGAGTAAGTGTCGACATATTTAGCAAGGTGTGTTGCATTCCCAATTAATGCTCCAAGCAAAAAGATGTAATATTTCAGGAATTTATTTTTAGGGTTAACAAGAACTGACAGTTATTAATAGACCCTCGGTGTTCTGCATACAACTAAAATTAAATTTATTGAGTACTGCACTATTAATAGAAAATATTCAGAATTTGAGTCATGACTCCCCCGACAAAGGGTGAAGATCCCTAAAGCCTCCCCAGTTCTGATTCTTTCAAAAAGCAATTTATTTTACACGCAACTACATCTAAAAATACAGAAGAAACCGCAATGATAAAGTTAAATGTCAAAATTATCCGTCGTTCCGACAACACAATTCATCATCGAAAGAACTGAATCTTTGTCATAATTCCGAACTGGCGAAAAGTTCAATAAATCAATTTCGAAGGCTTCAATTAGGTTGTTATTGGGCACATTCATACACTGCACAGTCAATTAAAAATTGACAACTTTACAACAATTCACTTGTGAATTGATTGTTTTGAAGTTCGACTTCAAAGAAGTTTGCTGTTGCAGCAAATTTACATTTCTTTTCGCCGAACTATCTTAACGAAAAACAACTCTCACCTTGTCCAAAGTAACAATTTAAGTAAATAATGTCGCTGTTAAATGGATTATCACTTGTACTTACAACATTACGATCGGTTCAAGTGACCTATACACTATTTATCACTGTCTGTTCTTTGTACATTTCTTTTTGTGTGCACTCGAGTGAGGTATTGTTGCTATTTGCACATCGTTATTGGCGTTGCGATTGCATTTTTTATCATTTGAAAGATAATTGATGACCATTATTCGGTTTCTGCTCAATTACCAAAAAAAAAAAAAAAAATAGGTGGGAGTGGATTACTCAAATAAAAACTGAAGTCTTCGATTGATGATTACTATCAACTGAACGGAAAGATCGAGATGCATTAAAACTGATAAGCATCTAAAAAGATGTCGTTAAGTCTAAACCAGTTGTGTAAATACTATCAACAATAGATATCTATAGCAGGTTAGCTGCTTGTTTCGATATTCCATCTTGGGCTTGCCCTCAAGTTCTGACACGGCGTGAGTGCTGGTAGAAGTAGCGTTTTAATTAATGTTCCGGTTGAGAAATGGTCGAAATCTACCGGATATCGACATCCAAATAGGTGGAATCGTCGACCGGTTCCGGTAAAAGACTGCCAGACGTGTCTGCGTGATGCGCTTTGAAAATTCCGGAGGTAACCCAAATGTCAGGTCAACTGTAACGATCGCAAAATAACACTAAAAAACGCCACCACGTAGCCGTTATAAATAATATTAAAACGGGGAGCAAGTGGCGCAGTGTTGCGAAAAAATTCCACTTACTTTGCTGTTTCCCGAACATTTTCTCCTGTTCTTGTACGATAACAATCCGTTGGCATTATCCATATTGGGGCAAATAAAATTACACGAAGAAAAAAACACTGAAACCATCAAAAAAATAAGCGGAAAAAAACCAGAACAACCCGGACACCACGCGGACGTTAAATCATCTTTCGCACGTTACGCTGGAGGAATGGACGAATTCTAGCGCAGTCTCTACAGGAATGGACGTGAACTAGACGAGCGCTTGAAACGAACTGAACTCCGAAATGAAATTCACCAGCCGATCAACGTGCTGCTGGACGAAGACGCCGCCACGGCGAAGGCCCGAACTACTGGAGGGGGCTCTACCCTCGCTCTACTCAGTGGTTCAAGTTTAGGGATGAGATTTCTGGACCTTGCTGAACCGGCTGGATGAGAACTTGACGACGGCAAGACGGTTTTTAAATTACTCATTAAAAATCTGTAAATGTAAATTCACAAACTCTCCCCCATCAGTTTTCGGGATTTTAACGATGATCTACAAAACCGTAGAAATTTGAACAAAGCTGATGCAACACTTCGCCGGAGTGGCGCTTCACATCGAGGATTCTAACAACNNGAATGTAAATATTGATAAATTGGTTACTTTGCAGTTGAGAGTGAAATGCGTTTGTTTTGATTTTGTTCCACGTACCCTTAAGAGCGACTATTTGTTTTTTCAAAATTTGTTCCAAATCCGTAAATGCATATTGCGTATGTTAATTTAGGGGTTGGAATGTTTTTGTTTCGTTTGTGTAACCAACACTCGCGAATGAAACACATTTAAAAAATATCAAAAATGAAACCGCACAAGAGCCCTTATTAAAATGTGTAACCGCCGGTGGCGCTGTTACAAGTGGAACATCAATATCAACATTTTGTTCAAAACTATGTGAGCTCTAATTTCAGCTAACATTCCTTTTAGTAAATTAAATAATCCGGCATTTCCAGAATTTTTAGAGGCTACTTATTTCTAAATTAATCAGGTTTACAATAATATTACTTTTGTGTGTGTATCACTTTCCAGTGCTTTTAGAATGAAATTTCATTTTATCATCTTTTTAGAAGGCTAAAAGGCTAAATGTTTACATTTATACTAGGTTTGAAATGTCAATTTGATTGTCAATTAAAGGAGTTAAAGTTAAGTTATTTAGAAACAGGAATTATAAAAAAATAAAATTAAACAGAAGAATAAATATTTAAAGCATAGAACGAATAAGAATAGAAATGATTTAATTAGATAATAAATAAGACAGAGAAACAAGAATAAAATTTAAAAAAAGAGAAATTATAAATATCCATAGTAACGTGGATACATGGTATATTAAATAATAATTGTAAAAAACTGGAAAAATGTTTAATTTTTCAGGACAGTAATTTAAATTTAAGACAGAGTGAAAATGATCACTAAAGAGAAGATTAAAAAATGAAAAAGGAAATATTGATGCCAAATAAAATGTTTAAAAAAAGGAGCAACAGATTGTTATAATAAAATTTTGTAGAATTTTGGAACTATTTTATAAATCATACAAAATTTTAGTGAATTTGAAAAATATCTACTTTTGTAATAACGATAGCTGCAAAATTAGAGGTTATCACGGTTACTGTTAAATAATTAAGAAATACATTGACACTTTTGGTCGTCTTTCAGGGCCCATGTTTTTTATGTTTATCGATCGATAAGTAATCATTTCGAGAATTTGAAGACATCTTACAAGTTAATATTAAATTGATTGTTTTACAATAAGACTCCCACAATGTCAAATACCAAAATCATATTTAAAATAGGGAAGGAAGTTAATCGGACTGTGGGTGTGTTTGAAACAGGCCCATGGAAGACCGTAAATATCATAAAGTACATTAGTTTTTCTTAGATAATCAAAAGTACTATAAGAAGAAATTTTGAAATGTGCAAAAAAAGAAGAAACATGCAGGAAAAATTCAACTGATGAAATGAGTTCTAGACTTAAATGATTCAGTACCGAAACTATTTGGAGAAGTTAGAAAAGTGATTTAAAAATGGTTGTAGCCAACTGGTTGAAAAATTGTGTGTAGGCAAGTATGACAGAATTAATAAAACTCTTCAAGAAAAGCAACGTAACAAGACTAACAAGCTTTGGAGATGGTGCACTATCTACAAAATCACCCTCTATAACATCAACCCTCTTTCAGTATGTATTTCGCCTGTAGGTAAATTTGCAACATCATTATACCGAAGATGTAACAGCCATCATGTTGTTACAAAACTATTTCAATTGGTCGAAACTCATAAAAGTTGCACCTGGAACCTGACCAAAATAACCTGCAACACATTATTATGTAAGTCGGCTCATCCTCTTGACAAATGTGACTTAATTCTTCGTGATGTAACTAAATTCATTGAGCGTGTAATAGTTAAATTCAAAACAGACTCTAACCGATGGTAGTTTGAAGCTGTTGAAAGTTTCAGTTTAGATACGTGTTGGAATAAAATATTTACGAAAGAAGAAAATTTTCTGAGGGAAATTTGTTATACCTTTGACATTTCCCAAACTTGTGTTGATCTTGACCTTTCCCTTTCGTCCGCTTTCATAATGAATTCAAAACTAAAAATGGGAGGAACCTCAACTACAGCACCATGGAACATTAATTTGCGTAAAAACATCTACAGAGAAATATATTTAACTAAAATCATTATAAATAACTGCATGATAATCCACGAAATTTTTTATTGTTGTTGCATTATTTGCGACACGTCCATCATGGGTTCAGCCTTCATCATTATTGATAGGCTGGCAGATTCATGAATAATGTAAACTTAAAATACCAAACGTCGAATGTCACATGACACGTATTGATCAAATTGTTCAATTTCGTGTTTTTGGATGTATATAAATCAGATACTGTTGGTGTGATAAGTTACGTGTATTAATAGATTGGAATCTAGTTTGTCCGAGGGATTTGTATTACATATAAATAGCCAGCTTAATATATAATGAGATGTTTACAAGTCCAGGTGTCCCATGAGGGTTTATTTTAAGACCTGCGCTCCTTCGATATGTATACCATAAAAGTTTTTACGAGGGTCAGTTTGCATATTCTTGCCGTCAAACTGCATTATAGAGTGCATATTGCATTTCATATCTATATAATTTGCATTAAATTATGATGATTATTAAAAGCTAACTAGTTCTTTTGCCTGTTAAAAAATTTACATCCAGTGAAAGCACTCAATTTGCTTATGAATGCTTAAATAACAAAAATAAATAATAAAACCCTTGACATCGGGCCAGTTAATAATTTATGATGATGATATTGTGTGTTGTAGTGCTATTGAGAAAGCAGCAGAGAATTACTCACAGTGATTTGTGATAAAAGCTTTTTTATGAACTATAACAATAATTGAAATAACTTCCATCAGACTGTTTTACAGGAGTGTCCTAAGCTTTAATTTAAACATCAATAAATCTAATTCACGTGTTTTGGTTATTTGCATCAGAATTCAAAAATTAAGGGGTTATATTTTACACTTCTTGTTGATATATAAGTCAAACTAAACAACTATTGTACCGTTACGTCATTGAATGGGGTATGCTGTAATAAAATAATTTGCTCTCTACAGGTTACAGGGTAATAAACCCTGTTCTTGTTGAGAACCTGCTTGTCAGGTCGTATTTTACAGCAGGCACGTAGTTTGGGATGTAAATAAAATAGTCGTTGTTGATTTTGGCAACAATAATTACTTAATAACTTAATTTTTATCTGCTTTATATAATTTTTGTGAAACATTAAATAATACATTTTTGAAACCAATTAAGCTACCTGAAAAACAGATTTTTTCAAAACTACTTTTAAAAATTATTAAATAATCATTTTTAAAATTACAAAATGCCAAAGAATCAGTAAACATCTTCAATAACGGTGTTAATATAATTATATAAAATTTTCTGAAGTTACATAATGGCAATGTTATAAAATCTTATGAAATTCTATAAACTCAGTTATAGAAAAATAGAAAATTCTAGAAATTTTGTAATATGGTGTTATATAAAGGTGGATAAATTCTTTGCAATTTTAAAAAATTCAATAATTTTGTTATTGTTTTGAAATTGACTATTACATTAATTGTATTTGATTGTAAAATGTACATCTATAACATTTAAAATTACGCTTTGTCATTTTATGCAACCCTTTGATTTTCAAAATTTATGTTGGTTGAAGATCGGAGCAAATTTTGCAATTCCGCAGGATATAATTGTTATTGTTGCTATTATTTTATAATTAAAATTACAACGCGTCAGGAAAGTAACGCCGCTGACGATGATTTTAATGAAAATTTAAATTTATTTTTTCCTTGATATAAACAAAATCACAAATCTTGTTTGACATACTTTTAAAGTTTAGTGGAGGTCATGGAACGTCAACAGATCGCCAGACAAACGAAATTTAAATTCCTGATAAATTACTAAAGTTGAAAAAATCAATCCAATATATATTTAAACACTTAAATTTTATTGTAAAGTTATTAGTTTACGGTTCAATTTTATTACTCTATTATTTTGATAGATGAGTTGCATACTGTGCAAATTTGGGCCAAATCAATACGTCACTAGCGAAATTATAACAGTTTTGATAAATGGTTCTGTATCAATTGTGTAGTTGATTTTAAGATAAAAATCATATGATGGTCTGTTCTTAGCTGGATCATTAGCTATATTTTTAAAGAAACAACTGATATACTTTTATATAAAAAATAAAACATCTGTCGTTATTGTCTAATGTTCATCATTTTTGGAAATTTAGTAAATGAAAAAATAAAACAAGATTGTTGATTAATTAGAAAAATTATTCTCAAGAATAAATTATTTACAATATTAAGCGGAGCAAAGACTCGACATACCGACCGACGCAATTTAGTAAAAGAAATTTTAATTCTGAATTTTATGACGTCAGCGGGAGAAACACTTTTTTTTAAAGAGAATACCTGCCAGGCTAATAGAATTTAACAATGTTATGACACAAGATATTAACAAAATGAAATCATTTTTAGCAGAAAAAATACTTTAATTTTACAAGAGGCCTAGAAAACACGATATTGTTATAATTTCGCCAAAGGGCAATTATTTCTGTAAATTTCAATTTTCCAAAGAAGACCCAAGGTGTAGGTAGAAAACATAATTCCGAAGTTGCCTAACGAGCTTTTGGTAAAATTTTATATATAATGTTTGCCAGGGTTAAGTAAAAGGATTTTGTTAAATATGTGTC
>QDEB01047147.1:0-21572 GCA_004193795.1 Asbolus verrucosus | reverse complement strand
TACATTGATGCCAACATTGCCAATTATCCAACAGTATTGACAACTGTTAATTATGACTCGCCATTTGTATATCGTGACATAATACATATTATTATACCATTTAGTTATACCATTTTTTCCATGGAAAGAGGTATGTTATCATATAAATCTGTTTTTTTTTGGTCAATTTCCTAAATAGTTTCATGTCGATATTTTCCTCTAACGTAAACTACAAAAATATTGTAATTTTAAGAAAATTTCTGGAATCTACCAACACTGGTTTATATAGCCTCATTTTGTCGGCCAGGGTCCAATAAAAGTAAAATCTTTTGGTGTTAATTCTGGGAAAAAGCGTGGTCCTCCCTTCGGTCACACAAATTAAGATTTCAAAGGATCCATCTGGAAAGTGTCATCCCATTCACAAGCAGGTAAAGGCAAGGTGTTTGCATCAGAAAAACTTGGAAGGGGGTGCGATAATTCTCTGTGGGAATGGGAAATAAATCACCGACCGCTCTACAGCCAGCTCTTGTAGAAGTGTGATTTCCGACGCTTTTCCAGGTGTTTGGATTACTTTACGGCTGGATCATAAAACTGCAGTTTACATAACGGATTACCGACAATTTTCAGGGGTGTTTACCGCTCGACCGTCTTATTTGCCAATGAAGTTGTGAAAATTCATCGATGGAAATTACGACTTCTTTGATCCGACGCGCATTGACAATGCGGTTTATTTATTTTGCCGCATGGGACCGTCTTGGGTCGTCTTAGGGTGGATTTGAGGGGCACAATGCCGGGGGGTTTGACAAACCGCATATAATTTCTCTTTGCAAGGATCAAGTTACCGATCAACTGGAAAAATTCTATTCCATCCCTGTTTGGTTCATTTGAAATACATTAAAAACCACCGAAACCGGCGCCCTTTTTGTGTCATTCTTCGGCCTTTGTTGCGCATTCGCCAACATAAATTCTGAAGGAACAATAAGCGCACTAATGATTTTTCGTTATCGTTTAAGAAAACCACAAGCCGTCGATAATTCACAAACAAATCATCCTAGCAACCCTCCGACATTTGTTGCATCGGATGGAAATTACCGAAGAAACGAGTGTTATGGTTTATAAACTAGGTGGTTCGAAAAGAAGGCATAAATAGTCTCGAACTTGCTTGTTTTGGATGCGTGAGTTTAAATTACGTCCACTATAAATTAGTAACTGCCACAGCTTTTCAAACTATTTCAACGATATAATAACACATTTTGTTGTTACCCCTGTATGTAATCATAAAGCCGGGTCTACTCTATAATCAGTGGCCAATATCCAGCAATAAAAGAAAAATTATATCTCTCAGCCATTTGTCCCAGTGCAATTTATTGAAAGACTGATAAATGAGGAGGGGTTATTTATACTCCTTTTTTAAATTATACTGTGGTGAACCGCTCTGGCAACTTAAGAAATGCATATTTTAAACTGCAGCAATTTTCTGTCATCACTCATCAGATATTAGCAATAATTGGTCACAGATTCGTCTATGCCATCAACTCGGACATTGTTACACTAAACGCAGATTGAATAAATAATGATAGTGTATCGATCCCTTGGACTTCATCAAGTTGGTTGTGCAGGTTATAGGAATAATTACCCTGTCTCCGAAACAGTCGTTTTTCTTTGACAGAATTTTATTTTATGACTTCGGTTAGTAGTTATTATTTAATTGCAAAGTTACCAAATTGATTGGTTTTCCTTATTCCTTTTTCTAAATATGGTTTTTGTTCTCGACATTCGATAACAGAAGTTGGTTAATCTATAAACGCCAGCTCCTTCCTTACAACTTCCTTTTTGTATTTTCATAAATAGAGTTAGCTTCGGTTATAACGACCTCTACTGTTTGAAAACGTGGCGAAATGTGAAAAAAAATTGTTTACCTGATGGGTATCTAAGCTAATAAACACTCGAAAGACTATTCGAAGGTCTGATAATGAAAACCAGATAAACTGTAAAATTACCAAAAAACTTCAAGAAACATTACGTCTAACTGTCCAATGTGTCTAATACACACAAACAAATTTTACGAAACGTATATGTTCATTATAAGACATATTAATAAATATCTCACTTCAAGCCTAAAAGCGAATTTAACTGTGTGAGTCAAGTTTGGGCGTCTTTGTAAATTATGCGAACTTGAAGTCAGCTTTACACGTGTTTTTATAGTACTGAAATGAGGTTGACGAACACTGAAATATGTAACAAAATTAGCTAAAAAAACCATATTTGTAACAATCACAACTGTTATGTGAATGTCAAAAAACTAATGAAAACCATGGATTTGAAAAAATTAAGAAAGTATGTAACAGCATTTCGGCCACCATTAAGGGCTTCATTTATAACTTGTTCATGTATTAGACGCTAGAAAGTTGTAATTTTTAACGATCAATGACAAAATTATTACAAAAATTTTAAGTCTTTAATTAAAATTATTCTTAAAATTCATGAATATTCAAGTGGAGAAATTCAGAATATTCCTTGAGGATGAAAAGTGGAATACTTTTATTGGTCAGGAAATACCAAAAGAATTCGTTTTAGAGATCTGAGATTCTGCAATTAAGTCGGTATGTTCATAAAGGTGACTAACACGAATTTCCAATTTGCGTCAAGATTTTAATTAGATTTATACAGTTTTTTGCAATTTTCCCAGCTTTTTGATGTTCATCCGGTTTTTGTTCTCGGTCCATCATTTGTTATTTGTTATAGTCATAGGAATCATAAATAAAAGGAAGTTAACTCGCTGGAACGAAAAAAATATGAACATGGCGTGATATAATAAAATTTGATACGTTGCCAAATCATCAGCATCACGATCCTCCAGTAAATACTGCAGCAGCGAGCGTGGATAATGACGTAAACCAGAACGATAATTTATAAGTTAACGTTTTGAGATTCTTCAGATTCGGTCGTGTTCTGCGGTGCTTTAACATATTTACGGTTTACCTGCTGGAAGGAAAATTAAACGCTTATACTTAATTTTCAAATGTTCCAGCAACAAGTTATGTTTTATGTATATAGTCGCAAAACTGTATAGGGCACTCTCATGCAAATTTACTGCGAACTAAGTTAAAGTTTTAAGTTTATGTGAGGAGGCGCTTCCTAAGCGCTCTAAATTTAAATTACGGTCATGTGTGACAATTATGTCACGGAATGCAACATGCGCTTATTTATCTCTTTACCTTCTCCATTGTCTGCTTTCATTATCTTTGAAATGATTACTTTAAAGCTGACATCGTTTTGTTATTTCTTGTCTCTGTTTCCTGGTTTATGTTGAGATGCATTTTTGAATATTTGATTTTGTTTACGACTTCGCGTATAAATTTACTGTTACGTTACTTTTTGATGAGGTCACACTTCATAATTAATTAATTAATTAAATTATTTTACAAAAACGATTTTCTCTTGAGTGGTTCAGTACTTAAACTTGAAAAAGTGAAAAAGTTAACACATATAAAAAAAGTGCTGTGTTTTAATAATAACCATTAAAGTACGCAATAAAACATTCATATTCTTCATGAAAGTAATAAATAGTTAATAATTATAATATACTTACTTAATATAAATAATAGCCACTGTTTCAGATATTAATTATGAAAATTGATTTGAAAGTGCATTAGTAATAAATTAAATTTCTAAAATTTCCACATTCAGGAAGTTTTGTTTTTCATGAATTATTTCCCTGTCGCACTACCCACTTGACAATTTGCAATTTTGCTAGTAATCAACAACTGATTGAAAATTTGGTAAATGAACTATAAAATTCGGCTCGTTAAACAAAGTTGACAACAGTGGGAGCAACAATAAAAACGAAACAATGGTTTTAGTAACAGCAAACTAGCCGCCTATAATGGAGTTCGTACGTGTGCATGTGCTTTTGTGTCTATTCTTCAGTCCATAAAACGAGAAATAAAGACGGCCGTTCTTGAAGATTTGCCAAAATCTAAGGTTTTTATTGGATATAAACTGTTTTTAATAAACTTGCCGCTCTTACTAGAAGTGTGAAAGTTTGCAGGATTTTTTTATCTTGTTTTTATAAGTTTTAAATGTTGATTTTGCAGGTAAATTGAATACATAACTTAGCACACGATTATGTAATAATTGTGGATTCTGTTAAACAGCGTGTCTATTTCTCCCACCACAGCATCAAAGAAGATGACCGCTTCTGCAATACTCGATCTTCTGTGGTCGTGAAAGATCAATATGTTACTCATTATTATTCAGCGAGTTATCTGATATCACTGTGTATACTTACGAGTACGCTGGTGGAGTTCGTAAGTTTAGATGCTGATGTATACAGATGTTGTATTGTAAAGCGAAATACCAAAATACACGTTTTAACAGAAATATTTAAAAAAAATTGTTTAGTTAGTACAAATTTTAGGCTCCTTCAGGATCGGTTGTTTTAAAATTGAGACACCAAATATATGCTCTGTGTTTATTTATACATTATCACATAATAGGATCTTTTATGCGGTAACAAACGTTAAAGTGAATTTCATCTAAAATTCAAAAAACAAAATACTGCAAGCTATTATTTCAATGGTTTGTTTCATTTTATATATAAACAGTACTATCGTGTTAAATGTGTTAAATCATAAATAATTATTAACATTCTAAAGCTGATTCGGTATACTCTCAATTCAATTCAAATTTGTTCTATTTAGTTAGTTTTTGTAAACCGTTACAAAACCATTACAAAAAAAGCAATTGAAAAAAAAGAAAATGTTTGTCAATAAAGTTCAAAATGGAATTTTATATATAAAAAGTACCGTAAAAATAGAACTCTTCATTTTTCAAGGTTTTGGTTACTAAGATTGATAGTATTTTGATATTGGTAGATGGGCTGCGGTAAAATATATACGTAATCGCAACTAGCATTTTTTAAGAATTTTGGTACATTTTTGGATTTAAGCTTTAATTTAATGGTAAATATGAATCCAAAATAGATCGTCCTGTCTTTAATTAGCGGTTATCTATTTAAATCTTTAACTACGTGGTGTTAGGTTGTAGTTTTTTATTTCAGCCACATAGCTAGTGAAGTAATTTTATTATTACAAAACTGAAAATCAATTAAAAAAATGCCAACACTGGCACTTTTCAATTGGTTTGACATACAATTTCGAACAAATTATTATTTTTATAAATACATTTTTATGCGTAACATTTTTTTATGAGTCGAAATTTTCAACCCATTTTTTCTTTGCTAGTTCTTTAGATACATCGCACTAACCTATAACTTTGGACATAAGACCAAACGACTTGAGTCTCTTCAACGCTTTTGTACCTAGAGTGTTTACCTAAAGTTTCTCATTATTTTTTTGTCGTTGATTTATATTGTTTATATACTTTAGCAACGTATTATCAACGTGTCAACAAAAAGTAAAATAAATAATAAAAATTATGTGTAAAAAGTGAGAATGAAACGTTATTGTTTACTTCATTCTAAAATAAGTATAGTAACCTAAATGTTAAACAAATCCTATTCATGCAACATATTATGTATATGAAAATGACAGAAATAAGATAATAAGAAAGTCAAATTTTCTCCCGAAATATCCACCTTAAATTGATACTTCAAAGTATTCCACCTTTCTAATTTCTTATCTCTTTTTATTCAAAAATATATTTCTATACTTTTTAAATTAATTTAATTCCTGTATTTTAATAATAGCAATTTTATGTTCATTTTAATATTCTTGGAAGGTTTTTTTTTAATATTTAATAATTGTTTGGATAGTATTGAATGTTTTTTTAATCAAAAAATGGTTGATTTTGTCGAAATTTAAAATGCATTTAAAATAGTACCAAATACCTTGTATATATTATGCATAACTGTGTTTAATACATGTAATACTTACTTAATATAGAGTAGTCTCATATTTACTTAACTGGGCGTGTGAAACTTTTGCATAAACGACAACATATTTCAAAGAACACTAAATGATGTGATTTTAGTAAATATTTCAATTAATTAAAACCAATAATTTTTTCATATTTATTTATTCCCTCTTTCAACATATTCTTCAAACAATATTACCCATCCGGGTGCTGATAGCATTCTTCGTAGAATTGTGTATTTTAACAGATGTAGCATTTTTGACAGCTTTACCATGAATTCAAACCATAATATCCTGTAAGCTTTGGGAAAAATAAACGACCTGTGTTACTACAAAGAGTAAAATTATTTCTTCGCAGAGGAATATTATAACGGAATGAACTATGGTTGCAAATATTACTTCTTTCAATTTTTGACAAACTGTTTCATATATTTCTATTCAACGCTTTATCCAAAGCTTTATGCCAACCCTCCGGACTATACATGCAGGCTAGTAGGTATAATACTGTAAGGATAATATAAATGCTGAAGTTATCTTTAAGCAGTTAGCACGTACGAGCAATCATGACAAAACTATTATTATAACTTTAGTTGAATAGTACCGTGGGCTCAGAATTTTTAAGTTAATATTCTTTATCGTCTACTTTTCAAGACTAATGAGCTGGAATATCGCTTTCACTGATTTTATCGGCTCAATGCAATCAAAAAGAGACAACAGGCAGCCCTTGACATCAAAAATTCGTGAACTCCAAATTTTGGACCATGCGATATAAAAAGCTGTTTGCATATTTTGTGTTTTAATTTTCAAATTTAATTAATGTAGCAGCTTACATTTAACACTTGTTTGTAATTTTTCATGGCGCACATTGCGCACTGCTTTTGGCAAGTAGTTTGTGAAAAACAGTTTATCTTCGAAATTAATTGCTTTTGAAAAATTAAAAACAATCTTGCTCGAAGGCACTTTTTCCAAAGCTGCTTAATTTTTCACTTCCGCTTTGTAGGTTACTGATGAACATGCCATTTTCTTCCAATATATCGACTTTTTAATAGAAAGGTTGTAGCTTCGGCATTAATTACGATTTTTAATTATGAAGCAGTTTCTTTCTTAACTTATGCATGATTTTGATTGATTAAATACCTAAACCGGGCAGCACAAGACTCGATGTTAATTTTAGTTCCCTACGGTGTGTATAAAAATAAACGAGAAACGTACGGCGTTTACAAAATTGAATAATTTAAATGTTAATGAAAATAATTTCTGTACATTAGCTTCCATCTAACTTTCATCATTTTGTGACGTGAATAATTAATTTACAATTCTTACCCCAACTGTGAATAATTCAAAACAACGTGTCACCTATTTAGGGAAAGAATTTATCAAATAGTCCACGGTCAAACTCATTCTTTCTTGTTCTGGTCTTCAGCCTCGGAGTGTTTGGACCAGGTAAGCAGGTGTTACTCAACGCACACCCCTCTCCCTTCAAAAAGCCACCCTGTTGAGAGTCTATCGGGGTGAAAAAACGAACCAGTCCGCATGTCACGTTTCCGGTTGTGCATTTTCAATTTGTTACGTCGAACAATACCGCCTTTAAAGACTTTAGCTGACATTTAAATTTATCATCGATGTTTTAATTAGGACTTTCATCGGCGGCCTTTGTGCTTCAGTCGGTTTTAAAAGTCATATTGCTAATTACAAGAAAATTGATTAATTAATATGGAAGTTGTGCCGGGAAATATGGAAATGTCGCGTGACGATGAAATTACGGCTTTCATAACTGCTCTCATAGTGATTGTAGTAATTTGTGCTTTTTTATGGATCTTCGTACAAGAATTAGATGTTCAAACAATTGTGCCACATATAAATTTTCTATTAAACTGTATCTATCAGGACAAGCGATTAGTTAGGAATTGTTTATTAATAATTGAGAAGTTGACCTGAATGCGATGAGAATTCAACGAATCTGATAGCAGTATTAAGACGCCGGTTATGAATAAAGCAAAATATTGAACATTAAATAGAAATTACTGATCATTATCATCAAGAATGCTCTGGTATTCTTTATTTAAACACTCCTAACTTTTATTGTCGCTAGTAAAGCGCTGCTTTTTATAAATCATTTGTGTCAATACAGATACAGAGAGCGCATTCGTTAAAGCTGAATGTACCCAAGGATGGTAGAATTCTGATAAATATGCATTAAAAACATAAGATGAAGTTTCCAAGTTTCAGCGCACGAGCATTAGCGAGGAGCGCTATTGATCTTGTCCATGCCACTCGCTCGCTCGCTCGTCGGCCTCTAGGATATCACGTCGATTACGTGAGAACGCTTGCTTTGACCTATCAAGTTCAAATTTTGTGTACGAATTCTTTGTCAAATTCGTAGACATAAGTTCGTTAATGGGCAACATAGTTTAAAGGGTTGTGGGGAGCGTACAGGTCCTCTTCATTATTAATTAAGATAACATAATGAAATTTTGTCAGTTTGTCACAAACATCGAATGGAGGGAAACAAATGAACGAAAATCAAAATCGGTTACTTAGCACCTGAGTTATTAGCTTTCAAAATTTTTAGATTAATAAACAGTGGGCATTTCTATTATTTTCCAAATTCAATTACAAACTTCCCTATATAATTCGAATTGTCATTTCACATGAAAATACGTGGAAAATAATGGGAGTGCGCTAATATTAGGTGCAGACTCAGCACCCAGATTAAATAAATTAAATCAATTTAAGATCCACCGAGTTTAAAGATCCAGGCTTTCCAGGATTTCCAGGCTTTTGCTTACTGACAATTTTTAGAAAATGTTGAATCTCTGTAATATGAAAAATCAATTTATAATTAAAAGTTGTCAAAGTTTTGCTACATCACGTGCACCTGTTTTTACAAAAATTTTTGAAATACACTTCGTATAATCAGATCTTTGAAGTAAATCTAAAGTAGATCTGAAAAAGAAAAGAAATTAAATAATAAGGTCAAGAACTTTTACGTACAGGTAGGCGTGAAAACACGTCAAAAATAAGATACCCTAATTACCACAATGCTTTTTGTCAGTACGTCGTAAATAAGTTTACATTGTGTAAATGTATACTATTGAAATTTGTACATACACTATTTGCCCACGGGGAACATATGACCTTGAAGCATTTATGGTAATAATAAAGGAACAGAATATGATCTGAATATAAATGTATGGTAATATTAACATAAACGCTTCTTAGTTGATATTTCAAAAGTGAATCATTAAAACTTTTCTTTAAAGTGTTTTCATGTGTGTACAGTGCAGTTCAAAAATTGTGGACATTTTGCACTTGTCAGGTAAATACAAGATGATCAAAGAGTGCCATGGGATTTTGCTTTGTTTTTGTGCTTTCCTTTTATTTAGGATAGTTGTGCAGTAAAATTTAATTATTGTGTGGAACAAAGGTGCCATTTACATTTAAATAACAACAGTTTTATGTGACCTCACGAATTCTTCGAATGGTTATTCCTGACGTCAAGATGTCTAACATTAATCATTCTTGCATTCCGTTGTCCGTTCCGTCGATTACAAATCAAGCTTGAGTGATCTAAAAACGTTTCCATTTTTTCTGTATTGCTCTCTTGTTTTTCTCTTGTTGATTTTTTTTATATTTTATTTTCATTGAGAGAAATGAGTACAAAAGCTGTCTATCTTTTAGGATCCTCATGCAAAAGTCTAATAACCAGTTTATATTTTTCATTACCTGACAGGAAAATTTATTTAAGATTTTATTTTATGTTTTCGAGCACTTATATTAGTGTCATACCAACGACAAAAATTCTCAATATTTAAATTAATTACAGTTTACGTATATCTGTAGATTGTGCGATTTATGAGTGTTGATCAGTGCGGCAAGGGAGAGACAGGCCAATGTCAACTAAAAGTGGATTAGCAGTTTTCAGTTTAGATTAGTTAAGTTGCCAACATAAAGCAAAATGAATAGATTTGGTTTTTGAAGTTTTTCCTATAAAACCTTATGCAGACAGGTGAATATGATGATGATCCTCGATATTATTGTAATTACGAATAGCCTCAAAAAATTTCGTATGCAGGGACAGATAAGAATGGAATCATTTAATGGAGATAAGACTTAATAATAAAACCTAATTTTGTAATTAACAGTCAACTGTAAACTAGAGATAAATTACAATTAAACACAATAGTAATGCACCTGTGGTTAAGGTAGGTATCTGTCCAATCAGATATTGACCTTGCGCTCTAAAATTAAAACACAATTACTTTTTGTCGAGGTATTATTAAATCATTTAACTGGTCCGTGTCCAGTGTTTGCCTCTTCAATTTAATTCAAAGTTTGCTGAATTCGGAATGAACAGATATGAAACAAGTTGTGCAGTTGTGCACTAATTGCGTCGTTTTCTCGGCGTAACAGTTGGTGATCACCATGCGACAACCCCGTCGAGCTTTTTGCCGTCGAAGTGGGCAGGTGTCCCCCGTCTGAAAGCCCAGCGACGTCCGTTTTCGACCACAAAGGGAAGGAAGGCCCCAAACAATCAAACTGTAAAGCAAGACGTGCGAGTAATGCTTTTGGGATTGCTTTTACATAGCGGAGAGGCTCATCTATCATTTACATCGACAATGCAAGCACTGGGTCTTAAGGTGACCACCATTCGCTATTGACAGGACAATGGCCAATTCTGGGTCTATTTACTCCGCCAATTCAGCTCCTGATAGCGGCGCTGAAAAATTGAAAAGGGCCCCATCAGACGCGCGCTTCCCTCGGCCCTTAATCAGCACAATTAGAGGCTGTCGAGGCTGTTTTGGTTAAATTATGTCCGAGTCGTTAAACGCAGCCGCCATATTTTTTACCTAAGCAGGTGAACGTTACAACTTAATTTCGCCCCGTGGAAAATCACCCAACTGTCTAACAATGGCTAATAAATTGTGGTCTGAAGACTTTTGTGTCTTTCGCTGGAAGTGTTCATGCGGGGAGCCCCGTCGTGTCGAAAAAGTCTTCTCTTGTCCGCATCCGTAAATTTTTCTATCAATCATCCGACGAGTGTCGGTTTATTTCAAATTACGACGTGACAAATCACTTTTTTGTTCACAGGGAGAGAAAGAAATTTTTGTTAGCGATGTTTGATGGATATTGATATCGCAGCTAATTTTCGGATTGATACGATTGTGCCGGGGAGTGGGCGTTTTGTTTTTGTTAAAGATAACCATTATAAATAACGAAATTACGTTTTATTGTGTAAACAACATCGTTTGACAGGGCATTGTGCTTCACTTGTTATCACGAATATAATTCATTAGTTTTTGCATTATTCATTTACGTTGGATCCTGGAAGAGTTATTTAATTTTCATTTTGTTACATTTTATCGTGCGCTGGCAATGAGCCAGAATTTATCAATGGAACATCGAAAATTGTCCTCGCAAATGCCTTTTTCAAAGGACGAATGCATTAATTTTTACTAAAACGTCCAGAAATCCGCGCTCATCCNNATATTCTTTCTCTTGTTAATTAACGGGTTCACTGTATGTCATTATTCTGCTGTCATTCTTGGCGAAGAATGTGTGCAACTATGTCAGGAGCCCTAAACTTCAACCCCTAGGCACATATTTCGCTTATTAATCAAAACAGCTCAATTAAACACGTATTTACGCTTCCAGTAAATGTAATACATTATTTTGGTTTTAATACCAAAGCTTTCGGAAATATCANNATGAATTAATAAACGGTAGAAAACGAAATTTTGAATATAGCGCTGATACAACATTTGTAAAAGCGGAATACTAATTGTTAAGAGTAGAAATTTTGAAAAGATGACATCCAACGAATTAATTTACAGCGATAGCAGCAAAATATTTTCAATTTTTTTTTAAATGTTGACGTGAAAGTAACAAACCTTCCAGTTTGGAATTTATTGAGATTAATTAATTAATTAATTTTAAAAAATGGATGTTTCATTTATTCTAAATTTAAATTTAAATTTGCTAAACCAACTAAACAAGAAGTGGTGTAAATTTTATGACTAGTGTATTTAGTCGCTTTAGTGACCTACATCAAATTTAATTAAAATCGATTCATAAATACTGAAAAAAAAAACGAGAAAGAAAATGTTAAACATTCTAGAACTTAATACTAACTGCGAAGTTGTGTGCACATTTCCACTTATAAAATATATTTTTATTTGTAGATAGTTATCATTTCAAACTGAAAATAATATAGGAGCTACAAATAATACACCCGACACAGTAATATAAATTTATAATTACGTATATTACTTTTGAGTTCATGTAATAACTTCGTGGAATTTGCTCCTGGAAATACGTAAACGTGGAATTACGATGATGATACCCTTAACAGTTATTACTCCAAAATATTGTAAAATTTGAATCAATTGTACCTACTGTTTGCTGACACTGTACTGAAAAATATATTTTTTAAGAACATCTACGTTGTTTCCCGTACTTTAAATAAATAAATGATTTAATATCATCGTAATATGAAAATTATGAATTTACTGCTTTATTGTATGGATTTTTTATCTGACATATCCTGATATAGTTTTAAAAATATAACAGTTGCAATAATGCCTTTATACACTGGATATAATTTTTGTTTACAACTGAATAATTTTAAATTGAAATAATAAACGTAAAAAGGCCTATAAATTATTATCTTTTATTGTTATCTCGAATAAATTTTATTTAAATAGGTGTAATAATAAATTCAAAACCTGTGAATTTCAGTATTATGTGTAAAATCTGTGGAATAATAATAAATATTTAATTTTTTCCATTATTGAATTACTAACGATTATAATGCTTTCTATATTTATACATTAATAGTTATGCTTTATCAAGGGAATTGATCTTGTAAATGTATGGAACAATTACGTATTTAGGTCGTTTTTTCCACACAAGATTAAGCCAATCACTTACTAGAATTTTTACATTTATGGCGCATTATCGGCCACGACACTTACACAGAATTGAGAAGAAGAATTTAAAAAAGAAGGCGGAAAAGGGAGAATAAAATTCACAAAAAAATTGCTTTAGGCAGTATCCATTCACTAGATTATTAGTCAATAGACGGAAAAAAAACTGTTTTCTTGTAAATAAGGGATAATCCACAGTGACATATATAAATTTCATTGTCACACTTTAATAAAAACAAATTCTTTAATGTTTACATCACTTAGAAAACCTTCAGTAATAAATTTCTATTAACCTTTCTATAAGTGGGAACTTTGAAAAAGGATAATAAATTTAAACGGGATAACAAACTGTTCATTTTCGTAAATTGTATGTTGGCAGATTTATTTCTATGGCAGCTGCTTATTACTGGCTAAAAGTTGCACATTCTAAGGTTATACTGAAAAAATTTGAAAAACAATTCTCTCTGAAGAGATCGTTGTAGGCAAATCTGTCATCTCTCCATTTGCTATTACCTGTTTGTGGGCCATTAAAAGACGATCCTAGAAACGATTTGTCTCTAATGATGGGTATTATAGAAACGATGTAATGGCAGCTGAAAAAGTTGTATGCGCGAAAGGGAAAGGATAATTTTATCCATCATTAAAATTATACAGTTTTCGCTGTAATCCGATTTTTATGTTAAATGGTGGAGAGTCATAATTGCGTAATTAAAATTCAACTTTAATAAGGGCGATCTTGATACGTCGCCCCATAACCCTTAAACTTACGCCCCGTAATAATATTTTTTATTAATTACCACTTAAATTCTTCCTGAACGCTTCAGATTCAATCTTGAGAGGAGTAAGAAAAAATATTGCTCATAACACGCATTTTTTATGGTTATGGTGGCGAACCTATGTTATAGTTGCCCTGTGTGCATGATAAACTGCGGGATTATTCGTTGGCCTAACTACAGTCAGATTTATTAAACGCCATTATCCCGGCACAATATCGAAAGGATAATAAGTGGATGCATATCGGGGAAAAATTGATAAAAATTTTGATTGGGTCTCTCTGGGCGGGCCAAATTGGTTTATGCGGATTTTTTTGAAGTCGCGCTCAAACTCTGTAACGGACACGCGAAAATTAACAAGTTTTGCAATTACACATCTGCATTTGAATCAAAATAATCGAGTTTGGCGAAAAGCAATTACAAAAATTATGCAATTATTCTAATTTCGTCATGCAGCATACCGCTGTTTGTGTTAAAATTAGAACTAGGCTTTGTTTAATTTGTAAACGGCAAAACTGATTAACATGTTATCCATAAACATTCCAGTGTAAATACGAGCAGTTATGGTTATGAGATTCGTTCGCAGGGAGAACCACCAACTCGATTAGCACACCTAACCAAATGTCCCATCTTTTAACAAAGTTTCCCTTTTTTTTATTATGCCGGAGATAAGGCTTTATCTGGATTCGATTTATTTAGCATTTGTGTCGTCAGGATTATTCGTATGCGAATGCGCTGCATTGTTTCAGAAACATGATGAATTGTTATAGGATGAGTAAACGTCAATGTTTGTAGATTGATTAATAGCAGCCATAATTCACAGACGATAGATGTAGTCCTATTTTTATCCTCGCTTGATACAATGTCTATTATCCTTTTTTCTCCACGTTAACTTTCCAATTTCGAAGAACTTTGTGAAAAACTAAAACGATTTAACTTTTTTCCATTCGGAACTCGGAACTCGATGTTGCTGAAAAAAATTAATTTTGAATAATAACCACGCTCGAGGGCATTAAACCGGCTAAACGCCATGTAATTCCGTTAACAGAATTCTTCAAACACCATGCGGAAAGATAACGTTTAGAGGAAGGTTAAGTTGTCAAATATCACAAAAGCCCTTTATTGCAAGTGTAGGCCCACGCTCCCCGCGGTTTGCAAATAGCGTTAACTAAAAGACATTTGACAGAGATAAGTTGGTTGTAAACCCGGCATGAAATACCAACATAATCATACATACAAATACAAGTTAGCTGGAAGTTTTACTAAATTTGCATATTTGCTCATAGTAATCCTTTCGCCAGGCAACCGCTCCGAGGAAACTGTGTATTTTCACTTTGAAAACCGTTTAAGGCGAGAAAAATTTAATTAAACCCCTTAATTTTCTGCTTATTGCCCGACAGAATTTTAAAATCATTACTCAAACAACAGACAACTTAATCAATACGACGCTTTCCTCGTCTCGAACCGGTAATTTTCACATTGTGGAACTAGCACTGTAAATAAGTGGCAATTATTCAAAACTCAATTCCTTCTGCTTCCGCTGCCCACTCCGGTTGCTCCGGATTGAGCCCTTTATTACCGCCATTGTCGGAGCAGAAACTATCATTAAATCGATCAAGTAGGTGTGAAATCGGCTGCCTTGAACTTTAAAACGCATCTTGACTGGAATTGAGACGTTTATTACGTGGTTTGCTCATTTTAAACGTAATTTTGTTAATGTTAATATGGAGATTAGTGCTCCAAGATCGGATTAATGGAGTTCGGTCCATTAAACGACTTAATTACATGTTTTCTCTTATTACCAAAGTTTTGACTACAATGCTGCCCGATCGAAAGCGATACCATCAATGAGGATTCAGATTAAAATCTCCTTGAATATAGCGGGACATGTTGCTGGGTGTTCTTGGGAATTGTGGAACTGCAAAATGATCGATTCACATTAATAATGCACGCCCAAACGACCGGATTAAGCACGCTTTTCCCATGCGGTGAGGGATGAAAAAGTGCATCCTGTGGACTTCCTAAGGTTTAGGGAGCTGCAGTTACAGAAAAAAATCTCTTGGAAGAAGTTCTCGAATATAAAGCAAAACCGCAAATATATACCTATATATATATATAGGTATATATAGTACATGTAGTTTAAAAGCTCCGAGGAGCTGCGCTGAAGTTACAACACAACTTTGATTTACTAAATGAATACCTAATTACCTATATAATATGAGTCCTTTGACTCAAAATAACAAGCAAAGTCTAATGAATTAAGAACAAATTTTCTCAAATAATTCATTAAGTTTCCAGCTTTTACTACAAATAATCTCAGACTCACTCCTGAGATAAGAACGATAATTTGAAAACATTCAAACCGTTAAAATTTCAATACACTGTATCTCTTGTAGAAAATTAGTGAGTTTGGTCATAGTTATAGGTTATGGGCATTCCAAAATGCATAAACATTAAAGTGGATTTTACGACATTCAAGGTTTTCATGTTACCTTTGCTTGAAATAAATTTTCTCCAAAATATCTTAAATTTGATTTCATTGATATTCACAATTTTTATATGTTTCAGATATATGTACGAATATTTTACGTATCTGTTAACGTTTATTACTATACTATTACATTTTGTCTATATGAAAGTTTAATTACGTCTGGAACTAGCTTTGTTGCTTTCGGAAATGTTAAAACATCTAAAGAAGCCTACAATATGTGTAATTGACATCGTTCTTACTGTAGCCAGCTTCATCTGACTTTTTGTTGTAAATGAATACATTTTTATTTTATAATTACTCTAATTTTGGGATCATTCACTAGGTTCAAGAAAGACCAATGTAAAGTGAGAACTTTGTTCAAATATAATTTTTCTCTGTTTAGCGAATTTTTAATTGAAAGAGATTAATTCATTAAAATTGTCACGGTGGAAAAAGATAATAAAAATAATTCGTTACAGATGAAAATTTGCAATATGAAATCGTTTTATCATCGTTTGAATGTGGTGCAGACTACAAAAGTTTGTTATATTCGATGTTTCATTATAAACTATTGTCTATATATCTTGTGTAAAGATGACTTCAAATATTGGCTGTATAAATATATATAAATATATATAAACTTATGAAAAAATATTTTTTTTATTAGAATTGAAAAACCTTAAAGGGATATGTGCTGGAAGTCCTAAAATCTATATATGATAGAAACAAAGCAAATGTACGTGTTGACGACAAGATGAACGATGATTTTAAAATAAAGTAGGGTATGAAACAAGGACGAATGCTGTCATCATTGTTCTTAACATTTTGAAATCTAAAAATAACAAAAAAGTTAAGTCTAAATACGAAGGTATTGGAGCAGAACGAACATTGCTAAAACTCTCCTACATGCTGATAAGCATGATAATCATAAAAATGAATGCAAAATGTGAAACAAACAAAAATAAATATAGATAGAACGAATTATTAGATAGACTCGAGAAGGCATAAAAATCCGGCGCGAAAAATGAAGAGAAATAGAAAAAAAGCATTAATTTAGCAAAAGCGAAAGATTTTTTGCGGAATAACGGAAATATTGACGTTTTCGCCAAGAACAAAAAAAGCGCGAAAAAGTATAAAAACGAGAATTTTAATTATTTGATTCAGCAATATTTCCACTGGATGCCTGTTTAAGAATAATCCTTACGAAAGTGAAAAAAAATTGAATGAAATGAAATGAAATTTTTTACGTAGTGGTAAGTAATTATATAATCATTCTAATTGTTTGGCTGGGATTCCAAACCATAATGTTAAAAACACCTAATTAAATGTCAAAGCTAGAAGAGCCGCTGCCTTAGTATATATCGAATTAAATTCCTCTGTACGACACAATTTTGCTTTTCCAACTCGGAAACGAAGAAGTGAACGTCAACACGTCCAGCATCTCGAGGAGAAAGAATGACGTTGATGTATATTTTTTGCGTGTCTACACATCAACGAAACCCTGAAACTGCGACTTCAGTTTATAGCATTAAATCTCTTATCCTCTTCAAATGAAACTTTTGAATCATTTAGGTATATTTATTCTGATGACACTCAGTCTCTCGTCTTGATCTTTGTAAGTAATTTCCTTTATTTCATCAAATCTTTATATCATTCCATTAGATCCCCAGACGAAATAAAAGCCAACTTCCCTTGTTTGATTTGTTAATCCCCGGAGATCCAGTTCTTACTTTTGACGTTTTCGGGAAGGAGGCAGTCATAGATTTCTTCGGCTTGATGTCGCTCCATTAGCTGCAAATTATGATTAGCATAAATTAGGTTTATAGTTAATCCCCATTTTTCCGGTAGAAACTAGACGAAGAAGGATGCTTGAGCACCCAACAAAATCTGATGGGAATTTCGTTTTAATGAAGCATTTTGTCTTAAGATTCATGGCTTATGGGGTACGTAATTAGAGTTTATGTCTGTGCTCCGAATATTCAGCTGTTCATCAATGTCAATGGAATATTTTCGTTTTGAAAATGTATCGCATTCTACACAACAGACTTACATTATTAGTCATCACAGGCAGGTGAGATCGAATTATCATCCACTCCCAAAGAGTAGCTTAATTATATTAGCCCAAGGTCCTGAAATTACTGCACGCAATATTTACATGAATATGTCTGGATAAAATTCTTCTAATAGGCATGCTTTCGGACAGTGATTTATCATTGCAGGAATGCTTAAAAAGCCATTTAGGGAGAATTAAATTAATGCTACATCCATTGCGATTGTTAACCTCAAAAAGTCGAGCTTAAATCAATAAAAACAGACAGGAAGTTTTCGTGTGTAAGGACCCGCAAAGACAGCATGCGAATTTCTGAAATAAAATTAATTAATATTCAAAATATTTATGCGTTTCAGGCTGAAATTGGAATCGAGGCTGTTACTGGAGCAAATCACTTCAAAAAGTAAAAAATTCAAAAAAGCATTTTCCTCTGGAATTTGAGTTCGCAATAATTCTATGTAGGTAGGCAAACACAAATTAATAACAGCCACTGTTGGTATGTTTGATATTTTTTCTTTAAGCTTTTCCAGTCCGTGAAAAAATTCAATTTTCTTTATTTGAGGATCAAAGGAGATTACGGTGTTCCTGCAGTGTTTATTTAAGCAAAATTTTCATTAATTACAAAAACTTGTTTATTTTAACAAACCTTCCCACTGCCAATAATAATTATTCACGAGTTAGTTTTTATCAAAAAGACTACTACAAAAAGGTGTGCGTTACGTCATTTATTTTCTTTGAAAGGAAACCGAGGGGATCAAAGGAGTCGTCCCCGGGCGTGCTAATTAAAAAAAAATAATAATGAAATTATACATTAGGGGTGTATTGTGACATTGTTCGTCAATTTCATT
This sequence comes from Asbolus verrucosus, assembly GCA_004193795.1. Taxonomy (NCBI): domain Eukaryota; kingdom Metazoa; phylum Arthropoda; class Insecta; order Coleoptera; family Tenebrionidae; genus Asbolus; species Asbolus verrucosus. The sequence continues at coordinate 2,650 of QDEB01047147.1, read as the reverse complement.
GTCGCATCGCATTAAGGGGAATGAAGGAAATCGAAATAATAGTTGAGATGTAAAAGGCCGGAGTTGTGAGTCACACGGATGGAAGCGAACATCGGAATTGTTGAAATTCTCCAATTTCACCCTCATTTTGTCTAGCGCTACACGAAATGGCAGTAATTAAATAGGTATTTTATGTGTAATGGGCCTAACTGAATACAATGGGCCATAATAATGGCTGCGGGGAGTTCTCTTCACGCCGAGACGTCATAGTTAGGCGAATGCGGGGCCAGAATGTTGCAGCTGGCGGATGTCAAATTTAACATCATGTTTATTGGAGGATATCGACCGTAGGTGCAACGCAACATTAGAAAAATACGAAATTTTACGGACGGAATCGGGGATAAAGCATGAAATTAAATAAGCCACCCTTAATGGGTTTCACGCTTTAAAGTTCAGTATGATGGAAAACATTTCAGTATTTTCAGGTGAAGGTAAATTTCACTTCATAAATTAATAATCCTTAACACTTTCATGAATTTTTGTGTGCGCCCACCGACAGTGGATCCTTTCATTAGTGACAACAATGAGAACGAATCTATTATTTACCGGTGCCATCAGAAGTGAAGGAAAGTTGAATAAATCGCTACTGAATCTGATTACAAATGCACATACCGTTAGGTACCTGCATTCTAAAGGAGACTTATTAAATGTTATTCGATAAACGACGATACGATCGTGTTTCATTATATTGGACACGGCCAGGTTGTAATGGCTGAATCAATAATCAAGTAAGTCCCACGTTACTGAGAAAAGTACCCTGAATACATATCGTAATCGAACTAAATATTATTTATTGTTCTCTGGTACTAAATACAGCAATACTGTTTGTGTTCACTTTTGGAATAAAATATATGTAATGTCCGATTACTGTTTTGCAACATTGTATTTGCCCACATAAAATTTTACGATTCTTATTTATTGCTATTACCCTACAAAAGAAAAAAGTAAAAATATTATTATTGTTGATATTGCTCCCATATAATAATAAAGTAACATCTTTCCTAGAATTATTTCTACTCGGATCATATTTATTCCAGATTATAAAAAAAATCAGAAATTCATATATTTTTTCTTGAACTTTCAAACACAACAGTTACTTCAGTTAAGAAAGAAAGTTTTATGATTAAAATACGTCTGTAATACACAAAGTTTCAGTTTAGCTGATGTATTAGTTTTACTTCGAATATTATTGAATGTAACTCCACAGGTAATGATAAGGAAAGACAGATTTTAAAACTAGTGTTTTCGAAATTTTCATTTCAACTCAAGCAATAACAAGTACTTACAGTGTTTTTTTCAAAACGTAAGTTAGAAAAAAGAAGTAGAAAATTTTCCTGCGGTTTTTGAATTTCAAAGATTGATGAATAAATTTTGAGTGTGCCTAGTATGTGCCAGCGTCGATTGCAAATTTTGTTTGTAATCTCTATTGTTTCAGTTCTTCAGGATGATATTTTTCATTTTATTTCTTGCATACACTTTTCTGCCAGTTCTACTTTCATCTTGTTTTTCTTTGTTTCCTCGGTATTCATTGTAGCAAGAGTTGTAAATTGTTTTATTTTCTATTTTAAATACATGTTTTGCAAAAAAATTGTAATCTCAGTGAATTTAGTTAATTATTCTAAATGTGCTGTTTACTAGCTGAAATTATTGAAAACCTACATGAAAGGCTTGATACATTTCATAAAGTTCGATAGCTTTTCAAATAAAAAGTTTCCTCTACATGGAAAAATTGATGTAGCTGCAGAAAATTATCTGATTTGCTGTTCAGCAAATATTATTCGTATTATTCACATGAAACTTTGCATAAAAAGATTAAAAAAATATTTAATAATTTTATAATTAAATTCAGGTAGTAAGCACCGTGTACCAAAAGCAGAAATTTCACCCTTCTTGATTTTATAGTCGTTAACCAATACACGAGCTAAAACAACAAATTTTAATATAAAATTCTACTATCAAAGTTTAAAATAACATTCGTTTTTTATTAAACTTCAGACATATAAACGGTTAAAGCCGCCAGTTGCATTGAAGTGTATCTTTCATAAAACTTATATTTACTTCAGAAAGTTAAATAAATACGACCACATAAATTTTTTATTCCATCAAAAAAATGACACATTTTCCAATTTTGCAATGTCTTGTATTTAATGAACGAAACCGTGAAATTGAAATATTCTTTGCGACTTGTCTCATAGAATCGAATAATCGACCTAATTAAACATTTTGATGCAAGTTGATAGGTTTTCATAATGTACGTGGATGGAAGAGGGCGCCCTCTATTTAGCCAAGTTATGTTAGCAAAGTTTATAAACTTAACATCAGACGAACGACAACAGTTTAAAGAAATGTCTTGTAAAATTCCCTCTCGATCATGTATTACATTCCAAAGTTCGTCATAATGATATAGGAAATAAAGTTATTCTCCCTACCTATGGTGGAGATGTTTCTTTCTAACCAAGTTCGTTTTATTCTATAACCCCCGAGCTATATTCAAATTTGTTCGCAGAACTCGTCCCTATAGGCCATATCAGAAGTTTTGGCATGATCAGCTAATTTTTTCAGAAGTTATTGATTCTTGGAAAGTTGGAAAAAGATCAAAGAGGCTAAAGCG
>QDEB01046969.1:0-11486 GCA_004193795.1 Asbolus verrucosus | reverse complement strand
TTGATACATCGTGTGCATCCCTATAGGGAATTCAAAAACGCTTCCCCTTCTTGCTGAAGGTTGAAACGTGAAGACGTCTCCAAAGAAAGCAATCTTTGGACCCATCTTACACAAATTTTTCTGTATTTCAACTCTTCATGAATGATTTGTTCAACGCTACCTACACTTATTTACCCTGTATTTGCCAATTCATCGACAGAAATTTGGAGGTTGTTAAGAATTAGTTCGTCGATTTACCGAATGTTGATCTCAGTAATCGAAGTTTGTGGACGCTTTACGTGCGACAGATTTTCCACCCGTGTTCGGCCTTCCCAAAAATTTTGACATCAGTAGAACACTTGCATCTTTGATTTCTTCCCTAAACTGTTGGTGAAATGTCATCAGAATTTCAGCAAGTTATTTTTGTTGTAAAGTGTGTGAACTGGTTGTTCTATCATCGTTGTAAACACTAAACAAAAATAATTTCCTTACTGGCCAATTTTCTTGCCTTCGGGAGCAAAATTCCGGGTTAAATTTGAACTCTCATGTAGATACATTAAAAATAACATCTCACTGATATCTCATTTTTCCGGGATTTTTAAAATTGTACCTGACTGATTTCTATCACTATTTAAGCTACTTGGTTAAGATAACATAGAGATAAGTCTTTAACCTGCTAAAACGATCATTTCGTTAACTACCGCCACGATGATCAGAACTTCATGGCACTACAAAAAGATACTGGTGGCATGTAAGTAGCTAGAATTAAGTTTACAGTTGATTCATTTTTTAATAATTTATTAATATTCAAAATATTGTATATACATAATTTTTGATAAGGATGGTGTTATTGTCAAATTAGGATCGCATTAATATTGCGTCGTTACAGTAAATATTTATCAGTTCTAAGAAAACTGGTAAAAATTTTTAGCACCTGTGTAATTTCTTAACCTTTTTGTTTCTTAATTTCTAGGTTTGGCTGTAGCAGCCGTCTTGGTTGCTTTATATGTGTTCTTGAACGTTGGTTTCGGAAAACATGTATTTAAAAACGAACTTACTGTAACAAAACAATTAACTACCATTTTACCTACAAATGGCGGCTTTACTTTCATGGCATTTTTGTATAGTCAGTTTAACAATTCATCTTCATATTGTGGAGGTACTTTAATCGATAATAAACATATTCTGACTGCTGCACATTGTGTTGTCAAGTAAGTGAAAATATTTTTATTTTTGGTCACAGCGATAATGTGTTAATATTTTTTAGCGCATCAGATGTCCACGTGGTGTTAGGAACTAGTAAAATTGGAACTTACGAAGAACCTTCCAAAATAATTTTGAGTATGAAAAAATCTATAATTCATGAAGACTACAACAGCAATGGTTATGATAATGATATTGCTTTACTACAACTAGATGAAAACGTACAATTAAACGAATATATTAATGTTGTCTCTTTATCCACCGAGAAGAAGATGTTTACAATGGAAGACGCTTTTTCAGTTTTAGGCTGGGGTGTGCCCAATTCTCCCTCAGAACTAAATGATAAACTCTTAATAAAAAATGTTAACCTTGCAGATAGCGAAGAATGTTTCTCATTTTTTAAACTTGAAGATTTCATTGTTGATTATTCCAAAGTAATTTGTACACTGAGTGAAGAAGGACCTTGTCATAGCGATTCCGGTGGGCCCTTGATCTTAGGAGATACTCAGATCGGCGTCCTTTCAGCTGGTGAGCGGAACTGCACCCCAAATACACCCGTGAGGTACATGAACGTGGGTTATTACCGGATGTGGATACAAGAGCATATAGGAAACAAGATGACGGAAGACTGATATTATTATTATTATATGGTATTTAAATGCAAAAAATATGATATTAATAATTATTTCACTTTATTATTTAACTATTCTTGATATGAATCTTTAAACTAATTTATTTATTTTTTTATTGCATATATACTTATATACTTATGTAACAGTTAGATCTGCAATAAATTCCTGTACATACATTTTTTGTTTATTTTTCGCTGCGCTCTTAAATAAATAAATAATAAGTAAATAATTCTTCTACTTCTTAACATAACTATTTTATCGTGTAAGTTTCATATAATATTTATTTTGTTAATTGTATATTTGCCAATATTTCACTCACGACTGTTGCAATTACTGCTATCGATAAAAATGACTCAGTAAAGTAAATATTTGGTTGACACTCATATTATCTGCGTAATCTTATTCTTAAACTTGCTCTTCCAAAATTGTCGATGGAATCACAAATCAAATTTGAAAAGCTTTTTTATAGCTAATGCAAAGATGATTGTTGCAGATTTAAATGAAACTTTGAACATTATCAGTATTTAAAATGTAGATAAATGAATATTTGTTTATCTTGTTTCAATGCTTTAAGTAATTTTAGTTACATGGACTCGCAGCCGGTTTTACGCGACAAATTAATTTTATCGTATTGAAACAAGATTTATGTAGATACATTTTTTATGTGCTGATAGTGTAGATACACTGTCAGCACATAAAAAATGTTTGGAAATGCGTTACATTATGTTAATGTTTTTTAATGTATAATTTTTAGCTATTGAAATTCTTACAATTTTTTATATATCTGAATTTTCTAATCCTTACAAGGAATTTTAATTTGGAAGTATTTAGTACAAAAGCAATTATAAATTATCAGCAGATGACGGAAGTTCATTAGATTAGATTATATTACATTTTATCTCAGTAAAGATTTTTTTTGCATTTCATAAAATTAAAAGGATCCTGTGCATGTAACTTTTTTTGTTGAAGGCATGTCTGGTGGATGATTCAATATTATAGTAATATAAAAAATACAAAGACCTTTTGTACCAGTGAATAATTAATTATAGCGATTTTTCATTAAGGTACTTAAGTTGCTAAAGCTATTATTCATTTTCATTTTAGTCGAAAATAACACCTAGTGTTTTTTAAACAATACACAATATTTCGATTTCGATTTTTGAAAACTTGTATCTCCCGAATATATTTTGCCATGATTTTTACAACTTTTTTCAATTTATTTTATAACTATGAATTAATCTCTTCCCCTCCCTCATTCTTCTTCAAAATAAGAGTTTGTAGAATATCTAAAAATTAACTATTTAAATTACTACAAAAGTCATTTCATTTATTTAAGACTTTTCACTTATTAATTGGTAAATTAATTTATAATCTCAGGTTATAGTTTAAAAACTCAGTGGCAACATCCTACAGGTAACAATAGCACTGAAACAGATAACAGTTTGATAACGAACTAAATAAAAGGAGACAATACTTAAACTAAATTATACCACACTCAGTCATGGAGAGAAAAATAGCAATATTTCTGCTGGTTTTAACCTGCTTGTCAAGATCACAGGTGAGTATTTACAGTATAGTTTTATGAACAACTCGCGAATTTCTCGTATTTGATAGGGATCTGACGACTGGTCTCAAGTTAAATCCCCAAGAGTTCATGTAGATGTAAGCAAAGTCAGAATCATCGGTGGAGATGAAGTTGTGCCTCATTCTGTCCCATATCAAGTCGGTCTTCGCATAAATGGCAACCAGTATTTTTGTGGAGGTGCCCTAATTTCGGCAAATTATGTCTTAACGGCTGCGCATTGCGCTGAAGTGTAAGTGATCAACCTTTCCAAACCTTCTTTAAAAGATTCATTTTAGAATGAGGTCAGTTGACGTAATTCTAGGAGCTCATAATATCACCAACTCTGAAGAAGACACACAAGTGAAAATTCCGGGACAGCAAATCATTATTCACGAAAACTACAACGGAACTAGTTACCTCAATGATATCACACTCATTAAACTGAATACAACTGTAACTTTCAATGATAACATCCAACCTGTAGCTCTCCCTTCTGATTCCTCCGCCAACTATGTGGGCCAAATCGGTAAGGCCACAGGATGGGGACTGGTTAAAGATGTACCTTTTCCTACAATCAGTGACATGTCAGATGTTTTGATGGGGGTTGATGTGGAGGTTGATGATCTGGAAGATTGCGCCAGCTACTACAACGATGAGGAGGACACTTATATCACTGCAACAAATATTTGTACTTCGGGATATCGCAATAAAGGAACTTGCAATGGAGATTCTGGTGGTCCTGTGGTCTTGAATGGTATTATTATTGGAGTGACAAGCTTTGGTACTACTGAATGTGAAATGTGTACTCCTTCTGTTTACACTGACGTTGGCAAGTATTTGGATTGGATTGCTAAGAATTCAGATGTTAAAATATAGAATTTGTTGGTCATTTAATAAATAATCTTACTTAATCTTTTATAATTCGACCTTCTTTTATATAAAGATATTATAGAGTATAATTTTCTTGTTTATCGCAGGAAAAAGTATTTTATTAATAACGAGATAAAGCAGACTTTTTCAATTGTTACAAGTGTTTATGTTTGATTATTTCTTACTTGTACTCTAAACCTTTTGTTTAGAAACAACTGAAATGGTTTTAGAAATCACTTGTGAAGTGACTCGAAAGAGTGCAACTCAAGTATTATTTAAATCGTCTTGAATAATATGGACTTAATATATAATAAATATTATAATAAAATGGACTTAATATAATAAGTCCATAATGTTCCATCATACGTGAGTAACTGTTTTCCAGTGTGACCTCAAAATCACAATAATTTCTTTTTAATTCTATTTAATTTTAGTACTGAGTTTTTATCTAATTTCATAGGTATATGAATTTGAATCTTGTATTATTCATTATTGTATTATTCATCATAGTTTCAGCTATTACTTTTTCAAATTTCTATAAATTTAGTTCAGGGTATTACGTAATAATATTAACATTATGCAATTACTCTGAATAACTATAATTCAGTGCTTATGACTAAAGCTGTAACAACTAGTGGTAGATGATCATGCTTTTTCTAACTCCTTGGCAAGAGATACGTTAGAGATGCTTTTGTCCAGAATATTGTAGTTTCTAATTTGACAGAATACGGTGAATATCATAACGAGGGTAAGGATATTTATGTGACCACGACTAATCTCTGCACTTCGGGGTATCGCAACAAGGGGTTTGCAAAGGAATTTCTGGAGGTCCTCTAACTTTGGATGGGGTCCTTCTGGGATTAACTTCTTTTGGTATGATCCCTGTAAAATATGTTCCCTTTCGGCCTATAGATATCAGAGGGGTCGGTTACCTGAGCTGAATTTGTGTGAATTATGACGTTAAATTCAAAGCACATTTAAATGGTTATTCATATGTTTTAATCAGTTTTACATTTCTAATAATGATCGTGTTTAAACCCTGTCTAAAACTAATAAGGTAATTGCTAGAATAAAATAAAAGACAAATAATAAAAATAACGTGAAGTCATTAGTGACTTAAGAAACACATTTTTATTATTACAGCCGTTGCAAGTTTTTAGTAATTTTCATCTCATGAACTTTATGCTTATTTCCACTCAGAGTCATATTTGTCAATAATAGTGACTTTTCGAGTTTTTTTTTTTACACTATCAACATGTAAGTGGATAACTATCGTCGGTATATGTATTTTGACCTCATGTAATTTTGGACGAACTAAAATACAAGACAGATTAAAACGAAATTTTGTACGTATATTTTGTTGATATCAAAGATGGTTTTTGATTTTTTTTTTCGAAATAAAGATATTTTATTCACTTTTTTATACTTCAGGTATATCCAAGTTTCTAAATTTTAGTTATCATGGCCTCTGTTAATATTATGTTGGTGTTAAAGGATAGTTAGTTTGTATACATATTATTGTTGGAGTCCATTTCAACACCAATTTTGTTAACTAACAATTTTTTCATCTCTAGTTATGTTGAACACTATGTAACCTTCCAAAAGAAAATTTTATACACATTCTAATAATACAAAGAAAACCAATTTTTTTCGATAGGAAGTATCCTTCTAGCAATTCATTTTAAAAACTTTTAAATGTTTACATATTGAATCAAATTTCTTATTACAAAGAATGCCATCTAAAATTTTGTTCGTTTGTCCTTCAGTTTCTTTCCTGATATGTAAGTAGCTCCAAAATATTTTCAAAACGATTTGACCAGTCGAAACAAATTTTTGTATACAACTAATGTTAGCACCAAAAAGAAATCAACCGATGTATTTATTAGAATATTCAGTAAAAAGCGCTATTGTGGCTGGACAACATTATTTATTATCTACGAACAATAATCTGTGAAATTAGTCAGATAATAATATAATCAACATTTTAAAATAATTGATTTAGATAAAAGATAGCCAGATATATATGTCATTTACACACAAGTAACAGGCAATTTTCTAATTACTCAAAAAAATACAAGTCGTCTTATAAAGGTAATTTCAAAATATAAAAAAAAAAAATTAAATAAGTAACGTTCTCGATTTCTTCATGTCCACATGTAATATTTTTAGGAAGAGTCTAACTGTTGTTCTATAAGGTACAAACATAAAAAAAGGCACTACTGGAATTATTTTCTTAATACAATTTATTTTTTACCATGAATGATTCTTCTAGGTACGATAACCTGAAACTGAACTGAATTAACGGGAATTATTTCTGTTTATAAAAAAGACCTGCATTCTTTTTCTTTTCTCTTTTTCACTTTGTTGAGTGGATCAAAATACTTTTCCCGTTTTCACCTTTATCTTGGGGTGTCCACATCTTTTTCAACTATTCCAGCTTTTTTACATACAGTATCAGTTGTCACTAAAAGTTTTTGAGGAAAACTGGAAAGAGGGGTGGGAATTTGTGAATTTTTTGAATTTTGAATTGATTTTTTTTTTTTTTTAATAACAATCTGAATTTATTTTCTTCCTGTTCTAGCAAACCCTTAATTGGAATTGTAAAACTAAAATTTGGTAACAAATTTAGTGAGAAGTCAGTTGAAAATATAGTCATTTATTTATGTTAGAAATCTACATAAATTTATAGGAACTATAAAAAATTGATTAATCATCCATTTACAAATGCAAATTTCAATAAATAAATCAAGCATCGGTTTTTTGTTATTCAAAAATGGCAAATAATAAGAGTGATAGTGATTTATATTCTGGCAGTAGACGCAGTAAAATAAACGTCTTGTCTATGACAGTAATGCCTTTCACGTTGTTCTGCAAAAGATTGCAAAAATCCTGTAGGTGTGGATGAGAACACTTTCACACACTTTCACGGCGCCTACAATAAATCTCGATGAAATTAAATTCCAGCATGTTTTGCATTACAATAGCCAGGTTTATGAATAAATTGTAGATATGCTGTTGCCATAATTTACAAACCAAATGGAAATAACGTAATACCAAGATTATTAGGTGTTATAAATTACCACATGGACTTATACCGCAGCTCCTCAGCCTCTGAATTATTGAAACTTTCCCAAGATTGACGTCGGAAACGTGAACTGTCAGCAAATTAAAAGAGCCGACTTCATCTCCATTTAAATAAGTGATGACGCGGAGTTCGAAATACCTCACTTCTTGAAAATTAGTAAGCGACGGCCGATTTGTCAATCAGCGAGTATGTGTGGAACATGCGATCTAAATAAGCAATGCACCTCTTTAATACCGTCAATCTGAATTCTGAAACTGTTCGACCGGAGTGAATGAGTAACAGTCGTGTCTCATTACTTATTCACGGCTGTTTCTTCCTCTTCACGTTGCTGCTTACGACAGTCCTGTCGGGAACAATAAACAATAATTTACAGCGCCATGTCAATAATTGTTGTCCTGATGCGTACACAGCTCATTATCATTACGGCCGGCACTAAATCACGACCGGTCCGTGTGAAACGTTACAAAAATTATAATGATTCTCGGCCCGATGATTAATACGCTCCGTGCCTAATTGGAAGATATAATTGTTGGTGCTGATGCCTGCTTAAGCATTGATAAGCCCATCTTTGACATTGTGTAATTAGAATAATTATTCAAATAACAATGAGACACTGAAAACTTCCATTTATGTACAACATATCATTAAAGTGCAGACAGCTTAGCCACTAATTGGGAAAATTCAACTTATGCTCACTTTAAATCCTTTTGCTACAGATGGGGCACTTAATAAGAGTGGAACATCGCAGTTTTTTTATTCTTGATGAAACTGCCCAATTTTTCTCTTTCTTAATTGTCAAAGCTTCCTAAAAGCAAATGGTTTAATATACTAATATTAAAATAATTACTAACTGACAATAAATTAGTGGGTTAATAAAATTTTAGATAGAGATATTAAAACTCATTGTTATTGTTATCGTTAGGGTCTGAATAGTGAGTATTAAAAAAAAAGGGGCAATAAAACTCTATTTTTATTGATATACTTAATATACATATTTTTAATAGAATTGGCATATGATAATATTTTTTTTCTGTTAGGTTAGGATGGTTAATGTGGTTTTCATATCGTATGAGGCTGAAAAAGAAAGACATAAGTTTAATTCGATTCCATCAGTTTTGATTAACTCACGCCAAGAGGAACTTTGAACATAACCTGTGAAACGGAGAATTTATTTTAAGTTTTTAGTTTATTTTATCTATAAATCATAATCGTCAACATAATAATCTTCATTTCTCACAGGCTGTCCCATTTGATAATCATAGTCCATTAAATCATCTTCAATTATATTTTCTTGTATCCAAAGCAAATAATAAGCAACATTCGTGAATACCGTTGGAACCGATTTATTGCATAATTTATCCCCACCGGACACCAAACCAATTTGACTACCATTAAATAAAAGAGGTGCTCCAGAATCGCCATAACAAAATCCATCTTTTCCTTGGCCACAAATTTTGGAATTATCGTTTTTATTTTCAAAGAGATCACATTGCTCATTTGCAAAGATAGTAACTACTTTGCTTTTCAATATGTCGTTTAACCCTTCTGTGGCGTTACCAGATCCCCAACTTAAAACTTCACAGTTTTTGTTTTTAGAACTCTTTTCATCGATCCCCAAATGAATAATCTTAATATGATTATTCAGTTCCACTTTCTCTTTGAGTATTATTAAAGCAATGTCATTATCATAAGTATCAAAATTATATTCTTCATGTATTATAAATTTGTTACTTTGAAGCATTTTTGAAGATGTCAGGAGATCAATAATATTATTAGTTCCAAGGTATATGTTAACGCCGATTGCCCTAAAATAAAAAATACTACATATTTCAAAGAATGATTTAAATCTTTGCTGCATATTGATTAACGGGTAGACTAAAAGTAAATGGAATACTTTTGTTGCCGCATTTTTAAAAAACATAATGTTTTGCCAAAAAAAAACGTTTCACGTAATAAAAAATTAACATAGAATATCAAGAGGACCACTTTCCTCAATTTTGCGTAATAATTAAAAATGATAGAACAAAAGAGATAACGGCTAGTAAAACTAAATTGTTGAAGAAACTGATTTACAACTGGTAAAATTTGAGTTTGATTAATTTCGGCACTGATGGCTGTACATGAAGAAATTCTTGTAAGCGTTTCTATTTTTTGTAGATATGGTCAAAAAATTAATAAAAACCTACTTCAAAAAATTGTTTTTGTTGAAACGAAGTAATTTACTGTTTTATTCCATTACTAAATATAGATTTGTAATGTTTGATAAGATTGGAAGTTGTAGAATTGTAGAATCCATTTTCTATTATCCGTCCAAGTTAAGGTTAGACTTGTTGGAGATTCACATAGTGAATCTTTAACGAACAAAGCATAGTATACATTAAAATTTTTATAACCAGGCAACTGAGTTTTTAAAAAAATTCTAGTTACTTTTAGCTTTCACTAGTTAATTAGTAGCAATCAAAAGTATATCATTGATATTGAGTTTTTTTTAATGAATTTAAGATACAGAATGGTGACTAATGATTAAACGTGCCATATATCTTTTTTGAAGCAACTACTAGCTTTTATCGCTTTTCTGATATTACAATTGAGATTAGTTTAGTTCGTATCATATTTTTCTTTTGACAATTGTTAATAAACTTTTTCAAAAATCGGTAGTTTTTGAGGTACCCCTTAACAAATACCTACGGTGCATACAAAAGTCGATTACACATTTAAAATAATAAAGTAATTTTTGTTACACCCCACTATTATTTGTCAAACTCAATTTGTATTGTAAAAATCAAAAAAATATAGATGGGAACATTTCATTATTTCATTAAATGGGCATATTTAATCACTCTGTACAATGTTAAATGTGAACTTACCCATACACACAGTGCGCTGCAGTTAATATATGCTTCTCATGAACAAGTGTACCACCACAAGAATCTGTTCTTTTTCTAAATATCGTGAATAAAAATGCCATGAAAGAATAGTCTATACTTGATTGTAAATCTGTTGGTGTAATTTTTGATAAATTATGACTAATCAGAGTGTTATCAGGTGGTTTATATTTACTAATACTAAAATTTTGAGAAACATATCCTCTATATACCATGTATATTGCAGCTGGACAGACTGTCACAAAAATAAGCATATCTGCAAGCATAATAATTAATTAATTATCCCAAATACTCCTAAAAAATTTGTTAATAATGTATCTATTTGTATCTTCTTATCCTTACTTGGCTTCTGACGTCATTGATGATTATAAAAAAGCGTAATCAATTGATAAATAGAAAAATGTTATAATGAATTATTTCATTATTTTCGCTGTCGAATTTTCAACGTCTCTTAAATTCTCATTCACAAAATTATAAAAACGTTTTATTGCATAACACTGGTTCACAGTTCTTTGAATTTACGCAGACTGATATCTAAAATATATTTGTAGCTTTGAAACAATGTACCAACCAATCTATCATTTTGATACCTCTGAATTTTAGAATTATACTCTTCATTTTCTTTATTGATGAAGCTTATTTGATAAAATAAAAAAAAAATTGAATGTGTTTCCTAACTTATGCAAAGTCTACAAAAAAATTAGCCTCCTTTCATGTTATTGTCAGTGACAATTAAAATTTTAAAAAAGTAGAAATAAAAATATTGTAACTTTTAGTTAGTTTTCCCTCAGTAGTGAAAGATTATTTAAGAAGTTAGTAACAGAAAGGTGTACACATCAAAAAATTTGATTTAACGATAACACATGAAGAAGCAAAGCAGTAAAATTGTTTTAATTAGTAAGAGCAAAAAACTAAATACTCTTTTCAATTGTATAAACAAAAAAGTTATTTTTTAATTGTCAAGTGTTGAATGGTCAGATTGATTGCTCCCAAGATTTTACGGCACGTACCACGAATGTTCCAATTTTGCAATATTTTAGAATATTTCTAACCTGAATTTAAGTTGCAATATTATTTTAGCGCACGAGCATTAGCGAGGAGCACTATTGATCTTGTCCATGTGACTCGCTCGCTCGCTGGTCCTCTAGGACATCACACCGATAGCGTGAGAACGGTTTGACCTATCGAGTTCAAATTTTGTGTACGGATTCTTTGTCAAATTCTTAGATCTAAGTTCGTTAATGGGCAATATAGCTCAAAGGGTTGTG
>QDEB01046953.1:0-25340 GCA_004193795.1 Asbolus verrucosus | reverse complement strand
AAAAAAATTACAATCATTAAAAGTGATCGGGTATTATTACTATAAGTAAACGAAAAGTTATTATTTGTAAAAATAAACATTTTACAGAACAGGAAGACATTTGTTTCTTTAACAAAGACTGGAATTCAGGGGGAATGATGGAAATGAAACATGGGTAAAACATTTAAAATACATTGTTTATTATCATGTTTCTCACCGGAGGCTCGACAAGATTCATGAATCTATAGATTGCATGACTTATATAAACATAAATAATAGGTAGGTACTATCATTATTTCTTACAGTTTAAAACATTGATTTAGAACATATCTACTTACTGACTTATTAATATTGTAATGGTTCACGTAACAGAATGTAACAATATTAATTTTTAGTACTGTGATATTCCTCTTAAGTGTATCCACTATCAAACTAAATAATTATAACGAATTGTATATAATATCCTTTTTTTAAATCATTGAGCCTGTTCGTTTTATTATTGAGCTAAAATTTAATACTGATGAATGTCAGGAATTGAAAATAAACCATAGTCGATTTTGAATTCCCTATTTACAATGGAAGATGATTACGCCTAACGAATTACATTTACAAAAATTCAACTCTTTTTTTTATAAATCTTGCTATCACAAAATATTCATTTGAGTCAAATCGCCTTGAGCCCTATGCGGTTCAACTTTATGAATAAGTTTGTTTAATATATTTTTTTCCACATTTTTTTCAGTAACACACATACCTTGCCTCATACAGAAAAATATAATTAAATATTTTGTAGTCATACAAAATATTTAAGTACAATTTGTTTTGATTACTTGTGTTAACAAATCCTATCAATCAGTCTTAGTTTTTAAACACCAGCATACTATTTATAAAAAAATATTACTCTAAGTTTCATACATCATTCATTCATAAGTATTTACGAGAAGGGTATCTGGGGGATTTTTTCCATTTCAACAGAAAATACAGAGCGACATGATATGAAGTTACATACAGAAACAGTTGTCTCACGAACAAAAAAACAATTATATTTTTTTTTATAAACAACTTGTTTTTGTTAACGAGATATGTAACATCTATTGAATAGTTAAGTACACTCATATATCGTTATAAAAAAGTAAAGGGAATCTGATTTTATTTCTTGACAAAGTAAAAAACAATAATTTTAACAATTACTTCATTCTCTTTTTTTATAAATATGAATAACAAATGAAACTTTATTGTATAGGTAGTATCTCTAACCGTGCTATTATAATAAAATATTTCAATTTTTGGGACTTCAAGTATATAAAAACAAATGAAAAGTCAAAACTGTAGAAAAATACAAAATTTTTATATTATTAAATTCTCAAAGACCACAATTAATTTACTTTATTACCCAAAAAAAAGTCCAAAGGGTGTCGTCGTTAAGTGCCTAACCTGACAATTCAAAAAAGGGATTAAAGATCAAGCCAGGTTTACATTAATTGGCAATGATCAAGTAAATTTTTTGTAATCTTTCTGGATCGTTTGGCACATATCCGCAATTGTTATACGTTTTTTTTTTTATCAGAAAATTGAACTATTATAAACGTGGTTTATTGTCAGTCACCTTAATTTGACAATTTTCTTTTAAATTATTATTTACAATAATAGTTAAAGTGCAGCTTTTGTATTTCTTTTTATGTAATTCATTTTAATTTAAATAGGTGACTAAATGCTTGCCGTGTTAAAGAGTCGTGTTTAAGCATCCGACTGAACCATTTCAATTTTGTGGAGTGGTGTTACTGATGGGGATCTTTCCAATTCGGGAGTTACTGTTTCACAATTGGAACTGCACGGTGTTAAAATCGTCGGGATCAGACTTGCTATTTCTGGACTGTTGGTTCCTGCAGTTTCTTCGTAAACTCTTTCCTGCATTTGAACGATAAAAGTCAGGAAAAAACACACAGTTGTTACTCACCTGCAAAATATAAACACCTTACCTGTGATTTGTCATATTTCAGCCTCTTCCATATAAACTGCTTCTTATCGCCGTTTCCGGAAGACGCATTCGGCTCGTTAGAGGACGAGTAGTAGTTAGGATTAGAGAAACTTCTTCCAGTAGCATACAAATACTTCTTCTTCCCTTTTTTGAACAAAAGAAAAGCTACCAAGATTATGCACAGCAGTATTATGCATAGCATCGGAACTAAGGTCATTATGTAAAATTTGTTAGAACGCTCCGTACTGGAATGTTCAAGAGTCTCGTCAAAATCTTTAAGACTGGGCGGACCATACAAAGACTCGTCATCATCTTCGCTGTCATCGTCATAGTCGCATTTATAGTTCCCGCTAGGACATTTGTTGGGAATTGGAGATCTGGGTTCTGCTTCGATACAACTCGTGTGCTCATTCGGGCATCCACAAGTGTAGTTCTTCAATCTGAAGAAACACAAGTAGGGACATCCTCCATTATTGATGGCACATGGGTTCCATCCCAACTGGCGGCTTTCAGTCACCATTGTCAATCCCATAGCAGCTTCTAAATGTGATCTGACGATAACAGCATCTTTGCCCGATGTTTTGTCTGCTCTGATGACAGATTTTTGGACCCAGTCTGTCCAGTAGATGTGGTCACCGAACTGGGTCAAAGAGAAGGGGTGGGTGGCTTGAATGTCCAGAATGACTCTGTTGCCACCATGCAGATCCGAAGTTTCGATCCTTTCAGCGTTAAGTTTGGCATCGATCCAATACAGTCTTTTCCCCAAATAGTCTATGGTTAAACCTATGGGGAAGCTCAACTGTTCGTCGATTAAAATTCTGCGTGAGGAACCGTCCAGCAACGACCGTTCGATTTTAGGGTGGCCCCAGTCGGTCCAGTATAAATATCCTTTTCTGGGGAATACAGCAATCGATCGTGGATCTTGAAGGTTTGTTTTGATGATAGTTTTACGGTATTTTCCGTCGAGCTTGGCGACTTCGATCACTTTGTTTCCTGTGTTGGTCCAATAGATATTGTTTGCGATCCAATCAACTGCTATGCCATCAGGCGATGACAGATTGGAGTGGATTATGTTTTTAACATCTGATAGGTTGAACATGTTCACGCTTTGAATTACGTGATTGCCTATGTCTGTGTAATAAATCAAGCGCTTTTCCCAATGAAAATCAACATCAATAACATTATTAACATCATCAATGGATAAAGTAACATCCCACAGATCTTCGGTGTCAAGACTAATCCTATTCAGGGCAAAACGTGTGGCTAAAAGTAGGTAAGTGGACGGTTGTTTTTCACATTGTTTGCCGTTACTTTTCGACATTCTTATCCCGGTAGGGCAGGCACAGCTGTAGCTTTCTGAATTTCTTAAACACAAATGAGAGCACCCACCATTATTTTTTCCACAAGCGTTTTCAGCAATGTTGTCGCTTTGTACTGATCGTACGTCCATTAATCCGTCCAGTTTATCCCTAATTATCATCTTGTCGGTCCCATTAGTTTTTTCAGCTCTGTGTAATGCTTCGGTTTGCCAGTCAGTCCAGTAAATGTGGTTTCCAACAACAACCAAACCATAAGGATGTGGTGCATCGGTTATGATGACTTTTCGATCATTGCCCTTCAGATCGCTCGATTCTATCGTATTTAATTTACCATCGTTCCAATATAATCTTTCTGTAGGACGGTCGATGGCCAACCCGTTGGGCCAAACTAACCCTTCTGTGATTAGAGCTCTTCTCTTGGAACCATCCATTTGTGCAACTTCGATCTTAGCCTTTTTACCCCAGTCTGACCAAAACATTAGACCGTGGTGGTAGTGAAGCGTGATGGCTCTTGGATTATCCAAATTGGTGCTGAAGAGAATTTTGCGATTCGACCCATCCAATTCTGCCACTTCTACACTATTTCTTTCGCCATCGGTCCAGTAGATCTGCAATTAATTATGAAACTGAGTACATTCATACACTAAAATGGAGAAGTAGTACCTTGCGACCAGTGGAGTCGACAGCAATTCCGTCCGGGGTTTGCAGTTCGTGCATAGTAATAATTTTCGACTTTCTCCCATCTGGAGTACTTTTTTGAATCACATCTTCAGCTTTATCGGTCCAATAAATTTCTCCAGTTTTTCGATCAACATCAACCGAGGTTACTAGTTTGAGCTGGGGGAGGGGCAATACAACATCCGCTGTATAAGGAACGTCTAATGAAATTTGACGGATTACGTTGCGATGGGCCAGAATCAAGAAATTTATCGGGCCATTAGCGCAAGTTTTACCATCTTCCTCCAATTTAATTCCAGTTGGACAAGCACAAGTGTGGTTGTTTTTCGGTCTCAGTAAGCAAAGATGGGTGCATCCCCCATTTTTGTTGCTGCAGGCTGTTTTGATAATTTTTCTGTTTCTATGGAATACTCGCACGTCCATTAGGCCAGTAATACCAGATGCCAAAATTGTGCGATTTAATCCAGTGAGTTTATTGGCTCTTTCAATGTTTAAAGTTTGCCAATCGGTCCAATAGATGTAGTTGCCGAAAACGTCCAATCCGAACGGGTGGGGAAGCTCTGGACCTTCTGTTGTAATTGTCAGTAAAAGTTTAAAGAGTAGTAATTAAAGATTCGAGTATTACCTATGATGATTTTCCGTCTTGAACCGTCAAAATTGGAACACTCGATAGCCTTGGTGCCTCCATCAGCCCAGTATAATTTACCACCGCTATGATCTATGGCCAAACCGTTAGGCCAGGTCAAATTACTATTAACGATAACAGATCTCATGGAGCCATCCATTGCGGCTCTTTCTATTTTTGGTTTTTCTGCCCAATCAGACCAATACATGTAACCACCTAAAATTGAATTTGTTATAACAGACAGTTCATGGATTAACAGCTTGTTACCAATAGGATCGACGACAATGTCCCGTGGTTTGTATAAATTATCCCACACCAGAAGACTTCTCATTGCTCCATCAGTATTGGCCACTTCGATTCTAGCGGTGTCAGCATCTGTCCAATAAATCTTGTTAGTTAGCCAATCCAAAGCCAAACCAGCTGGCGACACTGCAATTTATTTATGGTCATTATTGATCAACATTTCATAAATAAGGATCTTACCTATATTGGAATAGACGATGACTTCCTGATTGGAACCATTCCAAAGTGCACGATTGATTGTGTCTCGTTCTACATCCGTCCAAAAGATGTAATCAGTTTCAGAATCCCAGGCGATGGCTACAGCCGATTTCACTCCATCAACCGGTATCACCTAAAAATCATCACATCAATCATTATTCTCTTCAAAGAGGGGTCCTAACCATTTGATGTTGATGGACCGAATTGCTGTCTAAATGTCTGATCCTCAAGTCTTTTTTCCTGGCGAAGATCAACAATTTTTCCGGTTTCTGACAGGACTTTCTGTCAGGTTTCAGTTTTTGTCCCATGCGGCATACACACGTGTATGACTTTCGGTTGGGCAAACACATGTGGGCACATCCCCCATTATTACTTCCGCATCTATTGGGATAGCTTGGTTGCCTTTGCGGGTGGTAACTGTGAATGTCCATTGGAAAATGCAGCTGTGAATGAATCGTTCTTAATCCAGCTCCTGTCGCTTTATTTGCCGTAGAAATGGATTTAGTGTGCCAGTCAGTCCAATAGATAGCATCTTCGAAGATAGTGAGAGCGAAAGGATGGGGTAACCCTTTACTGATGACTTTCCTTCGGTCACTACCATCGAAAAGTGCCGTTTCGATCACGTTATGTTTCGCATCCGCCCAATAAATTCTGTTGGAAGTATAATCAAGAGTTAACCCATTTGGCCAAAAAACCGACTCATTTATGATGCTTCTTCGGTTACTTCCATCCATTTCCGCTCGTTCGATTTTGGGGTTTGGGCCCCAGTCAGTCCAAAAAACTAAAGCTTCACCTGGATGGACGGTAATTGCTCGCGGTTTATCGACATCATTTCCTGCTATAATAGCTCTTTGTTTGCCGTCCAGACTGGCGACTTCGATGCGTCTGGTTCCTGAATCCGTCCAGAAGATCAAGTTGTGGATCCAGTCCAAGGCGACACCACCGGGAGATTGGAGACCCCACTTGATTATATCTGCAAATAATGCAAATCAGAAAGGGTTAAAGTGAAGATTGGGATACTTTGAATTACCGGTTACGTCAGAACCGTTTAGAGTGGCTCTTCTAATAACGTCCATAGAAACGTCAGACCAGAATATTAGATTTTTTTCGTAATGGTAGTCTAGAGCTATCGCATTGTGAAGCCCTTTCAATATGGCCGTGTATTTCGCATTACTCAAAGAAACCTGTAATGAAACCTTATAAAAATGTTTCATTAATTAGTACTTGAATTTCTTGGGAAGACAAGTAGGGGATTTACCTGACGAATATCTATTCTGTTAGCAAATAGTAGCGTTGGAGGGGCACCTAAGGCTTTACATGTCCTCAAGTCTGGTCTTAACACGTAACCAGTCATACAGCCACATCTAAAACTCCCTATGGTGTTATTACAAGTTTGAGAGCAAACTGGATCAGTTGCGTATAGGCATTCATTAATATCTTCGCACCTGTTTGACAACAACGTGATAACGCTTAAGAACAGTGACTACAATTCTAACTTACGTTATTCCATCAGAAGCAATTTTGTAACCAGGTAAACAAGAACACCCTTTTTTACCATCAACTGTCGTGATACAAAGTTGAGTACAGTTTGTATTCTTCTCACACTCTCTTTTACTCGGACATCCACTTTCATCCTCACCCTTCGGACAGTCCTTTTTCCCATCACATACATGTTTCCGGTTTATGCAAAACTCCGTCACATTGTCATGAGTGCCTGGTCCGGTGCAAGAAAATTTAGATTCGTCACATACTATTTCACATTTAGATTCATCTTCGCCTTGCGAACAGTCGTTATAACCATCGCATACCCACGTTTTCTGAAGGAAAGATGTTACACCGCAGAATGTGGTTGTGGAGATCTTACCAGAATACATGCACCGTTGCTGCAGGTATGTTCGTCGGGGGAGCACGACCTGGCCACCGAATAATCACAATTGGCCTCATCTTCGTTTTCTTCGCAGTCTTGTTGTTTATCACATCTATATCTTTCTGGTATACATTTGCCGCTGTTGCATCTGCAAAAAATTTTGTGATTTTGTGTCGTGGAATTTCTGGTTTTATCATTAACTTGAATTCGCCAGCGACGCAGTTGCCTGGAGCCTTGTCACAATCATCCTCATCGCTCCAGTCATCGCAGTCGTCATCTCCATCACACTTAAATTTCAGTTTTATGCACTTCCTGGAGGCACACTGGAATTCTCCTTCGTTACAGTAAGGTGGGGTGATGTCTAAAATTTCGATTTGTGACTGATTCTTTTTGGATTATTTTTTTACTTACCACAGTCACTCTCATCAGAACCATCAGAACAATCAACTTGCCTATCGCACTTCCAGCTTAATGATATACAAGATTCGTCGCTACACTCAAATTCGTCTTGGGAACATCTAGAAGTTTAAATATTTTAAAAGGCAATAGGGGAAGCAGAACAAGGGTTGAAAAGAATAAAAGAATTGTGACTAATAAACAAAAGGAGAATGGACTGACGCATTTAGAGACTACAGTGTCATCGATAAAATATATTAAATAGATTTTTTTATTTCAATATTTTCATTAAATTCTTCCCCATTTTTTTGTCAAAGATAAATTATGTTGGGGCGTTTTCGTTGTGCAACCACGGTTATGGTTGAGCTGGCCATGTGGACGTAGGATGCAGCGTCGTTCGAAACGTGCATAAAAATGATATTTAAGGGCAAAACAGCAGATAATGGGAGATACGTTAAAGTGCCACTGGAGGCGGCGTCGATCGATGGAAAGAGGGTGGTTGGGTTACTATGGAGACCGATGCCCCAGCCAAGTTTACCTGTATAGGCGAATAAAATAAATGTACTATTATTTTGTTTACGTGACTAAAAATAAATTGACTATTTGTAAGGGATACTTTAATAATAATAATATCCATTACATTATTATTTTAAAGGTCGTGTTTTCGGTTGACGTTATCGCTGCGATAAAAATATAACGGAGAAACACTCACCCTGTCTTGGTGCAGTTTAGTTCGTCTGAAAAATCCTTACAATCGTTGTCATTATCACATAACCAATTCTTTGGTATACATAGGCCGTTGGCGCATTCAAACTGGTCTACTGTACAGTTTTGTGCGAAACCTGAAATATGCCAAAAAATTCTCGTTTTTACAAGGTGCCTTTTTTAAAATAATAACTCGGAATAGGTAGATGGGTATATACAACAATGGAAGAATTATATTTATTGCTCTTCTTATTCAAAGCTGAGAGGCACCTCTTTTTCCTAAATTTTTTTGGTTGTTAAATGACGAATTTATGAATAAAACAGAAATCGAAATTTTGTTATTACTTACCGAACATCGTCATAGGTACATGTATAAATATTTACTTGTGCTATCTTGTGACAGTTTGTGACAAAATTTTATAAAACATTTTCGAAAATGGTATAATAGTGTTGTTATCTGCGCTATGTTAATTTTGCAATATCACAACATATCTGTTGGTCGGTGAACATTTTTTTATTATTATTCTTTAGGGAAGTAACTTTTGTAACTTCAGACATTAGCCAATGTATTTCTTTTAACCAAAATCAATTTTTGACATTTTCTTTATTTTAGTTTTAAATGACCTAAGTTGTAATCACATAAGTACCTAAATTCATTCGGTTTAACAATCTGCCTCTTACAATTATTTAATATTTCATAAGTATGTACATAAAATCTAAACATGTGATTTTATAAATTTTGTTAGCAACTGTCTGTTAACGTTTTTTTAGTAATGCAAGGAACAAAAATGAGTAATTTCTTGTTTTCTTTGGCACACTCAATGTATTTTATTGTTAAATAACAAAAATATAGTTTAGTTTCATAAAGTTTAAAATTAAACCACCAGTAATTGCATTTAAGAGTTACATACTTAAATTCATTATGGAAATTGCTCTCGAAAACTTGAAATAGTGATTTGTTTCACTACAGTAAATTGATTTTTTGACCACACGCCAAAACCAACAGAAGAAAGTTTTTTCTGTTCTGTGAAAGTCATCTGCCTTCTACAAGTTAATATTTTCCAAAAAACATAATACGACAAGCGTCATCAATTGGCAAGTGGTCTAGGCTACATCGTTTCAGTGTGACTCATATGTATTATCATGTTAACCTATTCACAGAGATATTTCAAGTTGAATAATAGTAAAAGTATTACAAAGAAAGGGAGTTTGAGATTTTTGAAACATTTAAAAATTAGAGCAATTAAGAAAGCAATATGTACGAACAACAAATATAAAATTACTCCTATAACTAATAAAGAACAGCATTTAAAATAAACATTCAAATTTTAATGGGGAAAGGAAGACAAAGTGGTTTCTTTAGACCCTTAGAGAGGAGGCACATTGCTGAGTTGCTTCAAAGCTGCAGTTTGGTATGTTACGTTAGATGAAGGAGTACATATAGAGAACTAATGGCGATCCATAGTTATAAAAGTTAGTTTATAAGCTGTTGAATACTTCATTAGATCAAATGCTTTCTTTATAGTATTCTGCTTACCGTAAAATCAATTACATTTGTGACAAATATCGTCAAATTTAGTTACAGAATTGTCGCAACATGAGATGTAAATAGGCCCCGCCCCATTCACTTCACGTCTTGCGTCAACTCTATTGACATACACAGTGCCCAAATTAATTTGTTATATATAGTATACTTTCCTCTTTAATAACATGTGTTTACATCGAAAATTTTTTAGCGCACGAGCATTTTTCAAACTGTGTCTGCTAATTTTTGAACATTACACAGTATTTTTCTTTTAAGAATTTTTGGGAAGGAGTTAGAAAGTGCTGTGTAATCATATTACATTATAAAGTTTGTAATAAATATTCAGAAGTATTGCTAGTGACGTCATAATTTTGTTAATGAGAGGAAAATTTTAATTCAGTTCTTTTCCGAATACAATTTATATATGTATGTGTCGCAATACATTCGTGGTAAATTTAAATTTGTAATAAAGAGCGTTATGTTTGATTAGTTAGCAACCAAACGTCGCAATGTGGAAATTGTTGCAAGCTTCAATGTGATTAAAAATTAGAAAGAGCGACAGAGTTTATTTTATTAACTATCAACAGACGTTCGGATTTTTTTAAGTTATTGGAAATGATTATATTCTTTCCCAATAGGAATTTTTCGATTATAATGGATAATGTTTTACTGATTAAAAAACCAAAACGAAGAAATCACACTTAAACCACATTGCACACTACATCTGTAAGAATAATTTATTGGATCTACTATCATGAAAATCTGGTTTAATTCAAACCTTGAACGGAGTCACGGTCAAAGCCCATATAGTACAAATCATTACCATTTAGAGCTTATCTTGTAATTAAAAAACATCATTGCACTTACCATGAGTAACGTTCTGGTTACATAATGCTGTATTTGGATTATTATCAAAATAATTTGCATATCGACAAAATTTTTTATTAAAATCTACTTAGAATATTGACCAAAAAGAAAGAGCGAGGATAATAATTCTTGCATGTTCATTTAATTTTTCTTTTTGGCAATGTCGCAGTGGTTTACGAAAATATTTACTTTGATCCTATATGTACAAATTCTTTTTTAAAAATTGTGATTATCGTAAAAATTCAACTGGATATATTTTTTTAATTCTAGGATATCTATTTCTGACATTATTAATGAGACGGGTGATGCCGTCGCTATTGCTTCGAAAGGCATGCTGCTTTCTTTTTCAGACACTGAGGAAGAAAGGAGCATGTCTTTCGAAACATCAGCAAATTTAACAAATTATGCAACATATTAAAATACAGCAATTTGTTACAATAAATTATGAACTTTATTTTAAATTGTGAACAGGTTGCACCTTTTCCTTTATTTAGAATTTTTCGTTTTTTGAATATTAAACTTTTCTTTAACAAGTTAAAAGAAATTATAAAAGAAAAAAAAAGCATGAAAGTCGAATAAAATTATGGGTATTAGTGGTCATACAGATCAGATGACTGTTGAAAATGATAATTAACTGCTGTCTTTACCGTTTATTGTTATTGTTATTGGCTGTAAACATCTGGACAAATTTAAGTTGTTTGTTTAATTGGTTAATTGAGTCAAACATTTTTTTCATGAACGAGTAATTAAGATTACTATCAAAAATAAAAAAATATAAAAATAATGTATTGACAAAGTTGAGAGTTTCATAAAAAAAATCGAAATTTGTTTAATTCCAAAAATATGTAAATATGGGGGTTGCTCTGGAAACAAACTAAAAAGTTGATATTATAAGAACAAGAGAGAAAAAATGGCATTAAGAAACCGGTATCAGGTAAAAAAGTAAGATTTTATGAATTGAACATTTATAAAAAAAATATGATCTAGGGTAGTCCCAGAGAAATTTGACTTAAGCCACTCATGTGAAAATCGATTGGTCCATATAATACTAATGGGGACAAATGGTCTTGGGTTGCTGGATTGATGACTGGACCCCGTGCAAAGAATTTTCTTTCACAAGTGGCAATTTTAACGAAAATTTCAACACAAGACTAAGTTTACAATTATCACGAACAGAGCGACTGTGCAGAATTTCATTTTGGTTACAAATAGTTTCTGAGATTACGTGAAGTTAACAGACAGATCGATTTATAAGAGACAGACTGATCATTTATATAAAATTAGAAAAATTAAAACATTGAACTCACCACAATGTGTTTCGTCCGAGAAATCTCCACAGTCATCATCCCCATCGCACAACCAGTCTCTTAAAATACATTTACCCGATCCCGGACAACGAATAAAGTTGTCGTTGACTTCGCATTTGGCATTACGTTGCGATTCAATTTCTCCACATTGGAGTTCATCTTCTTCGTCTTCACAGTCTTCCTGCCCATCACACCTAAAACAAAAATAAAGAATTTTTGAAGAAAAACGAAGAAGTAACCCTACCTGTGTTCTTCCTCAATGCACATGCAGCTTCTAATGCACAAATATTGCCCACTAGCGCATCCACTACCGCAGGGATGCCCATACGTTTCTTCAAGCGGCTTCTCTTCTTCCTCTTCAGGAAACTTAAGCTTCAAATCGCTGTTTTTGCCAAGAATTCCGTTTTTCGTCTGAAACCTTCTTCTGGGGTTCATATCAGGTGGCATCTTTTCAAGCCCTTTTCCAGGGATAAAGCCAAAATCATATGGGTACCGAGTTCGGACGAACCCGTGATTGGGGCGACCTTCGTAATATTCTCGTCTGCCACCATACATGCCTCTGTTGGAAGGTCTGTCCATCTCGCTACCCGAAGACGGTGGCAGTCTGGATATGATGTCTTGGTTCAAGAAAATGGGGTACCCTGAGGGGAACCTGTCGTCGTATTCTCTTATGGGTATGGGGAAAGGTACAATAGGGTATGGTTGTATTGGTGGTAGAAAAATTCGTCTTTGGTTGAGTTGGTCTGGACTGACGGTGGTTCTGACACCGTGTTGTCTTTGGCCAGTGGCGTACACAGGTTTGGTTCCGGGTGGCCGAAGCGAACCTGAACCGTACATTTGGCGCGCAGCACCTCGATGAGGAGGCGCTGTTACTAGTGGACTCGATGTTGCATCTCCTGCACATCGTACTGGAAGAGAAAATTTTAATAAATTAATTGGCCGATAGAAAACTGGTTGAAGACAAGTCGTTTTAATTATGAAGTTTGCTATAAATAGCCGCGCTACGCACTATAAATGGGAAGTCAATATTACTTCTGCGGTTGAAGAGCGTTGATGACGTACGCCTATGGAAGAAAAAAGGCGACTAATTTAAAATCGGTAGAGTTCAATTAATAAACAACATTAATTATGAATTTACTGAATTTTACTTCCAATACATAGAGCTCTATTTTATTATTATTTTTTTTTAACATGAGAAATTACTTTATGCGATATTGTAATGTCACAAAAAAGGCATTAATTTTCAAAATATTGTATTGATTTTCCAATCAGTTATAAATTATATGGTCTCCAGAAACCATAAAATAATAAAGGTGTGATTCATTGAATGTTTTAAGTTTCCGCGGTTGTTTTTATGTGTTGACCTATTAATTGAATTGCTTGCACTTTTCTTAAGTGTTCTTTCATTGAGGCAATTTCCGTCAGTTAAAAAGCCTCCTACCGAATTTTATGATATGAAAGGGATTTTTTAGCGCACTAGAGCTTTTTTAAGGTTTAAGTTCGAACTCGAATCTAAAGGTCATTGTCACTGATGTTTGTTGTCTGAAACTCAGATAGCAGTTCTAGTTGGACACATTTTTATTAGTTAATATTTATGTTAAATATTTTGATAACAGATATTTATTTGAAATTTGAAACATTCATTATCAAAAAAGATTTTTCCGACAATATTTAATGAACTATTTAACAAATATTTCACTTATAAAATTCTGTTAATACATCATTACTAAATCGAAATGATAACCAATTATCAAGTAACATATTTAACGACATTAATTTGTTTTTATGGTTATATTATTATTATTATATTGCCCCAGATTTTAAAAATCGCGAAAGTTATTTTCCTAGAACTTCCTAGAACACGTGTCTTTTTTTCATAAAGTAAGGTGTAAATAGTCGTAAAAAGAATTGATACATTTATCAGAAGCAGAAAAAAATATATTTGCATCTTGAACAAGAAGTTGATTGTCACTGCCGGACTAACGAAAATCGAATCAAATTATATAAATATGTAAAGAGAAATGCAATGAATATTAAACTGTTTATTAAAAACATAAAAAAAGATGTTATTTGAGATATTTGCTTCTGTCATTTCCAGCTCATTTAAAAGAGAAACATCCTGTAGGTATAAGGTGAAGTTTATATGAATTTTGTCCTTGAGATAACCATAACGTGGATCTCGAATTTCAAAAATATCGGTTTTATATTTTTCAAGGTCTAGAGGGGTCGAGAAATTTCTGACAGACTGACAAATCGCCAGACCGACCAATCAACAAACCGATTGAAACTAGTGACTAATATCTACTATACATAATGAGAGGCCAAGAAAACATAAAAACTCAACAATAGTCAATTTACTCGGATCACATTTACCTCTCGCTTGAGCAAGAGAATTGAAAATTTGACTGATTCAACTGTTGGTAATATAGAAAACATTTTTGAATTCAGTATAATTTTTTAAGTCATTTGAATTTTCTTTTCAATTAAGATTTGTAAACAGTTTGGACAAATACTGGAAAAAATATTTGAATATATCGTGTGATTCAATAAATTTCCATTCTGAGCTGGCGAAAGTCTATTAAAATTATTCACTCAAACACTTGACATCTGTTTATTTAGCAATCTAGAATGGAAATTTATTGAATCGTACGGTACATACTTCCACCGATAAAATAACTTTTAATTTCGTATTCTAAGAGACGATTTTAATGAAAAAAATGTCATTACATAAAATTCGGTGACAAAAAAATTAATTAGATAACTAAAATTCATCACTTCACTGATTCTATCAGTGAAAATTCAAGATATTCGAAAAGTATTCGTTACGGTAAATACGTGCAGGCAAAACATATTTCAAATACTTTTACGAAGAGGTATTGTTTCTAATGCTTTCCATAATTTATACAAAAACATTTCAATGAATCATTTATTTTTCGTATTTTATTCCTTTGTTGATTAATATTTGTTACATTCTTATTCGATATTATTTTCTAAAGTTCTTAATTTAAATATGCAGGAAGACTATTAAGCATGCAACCGATGCTCTTTTATTAAAATAGTTTGTCTCTATAAACAGAAGTTTACAGAGACACATACAAAGGGTATAATGTTTAAAGTTACTTTTACAAAAGTTATATTTTTTCGCCATTCAAATTTTCGACACCACTTTAGAAAAGCGAGATAACAGAGCAGTTTTCTTCTGTACAATTATAATGATGAAAAAACAAATCTTGAATAGCTTGTAGTCCCTTTGGAAAATATTTAATCAAAAAATGTTTTCTTTTTGACTTATTTTGCTGTTCTAAATTAGTGTCTAAAATTTAAACGATTTGAAAGCATCCTCACCTTTTTCGACTTTTTAATATAAATTATAATGTGTTTCAACATTTTTCCATTATTTCTTTTTTTTTCGATAACAGACTTTTATAACGTATACAGTTTTGTATAATGCAAATACAACAGATACAAAACCAGAAGAAAATTTTTTCGCATCGATTCTTCCATGTCATTCATCAAATTCGTTAAAAATTCGAGTTAAAAATAAGAACTTTCTTAATGTTGTTTGTGAAAATAAAAAAGTTGCGTAGTTCCAATAATGACAGACATTAACATGAAGTCAGCAAAACAAGCAACCCTGCTTAACTACGATAATCTGAAACAAAATTTTTGTCTCGATCATGTTATAATCACGAGAGGCTGATTGCACTTATCTACTCCGTTAAAATTAGCTTTAATGTGTTGTTTTTATTTTTCTTTCAGTCATTATCATCAAATTCTCGGAAGAAAAATATTTACTTTTCAAAGCAGGAATGATAAAAGATAAATAAAGATTAACATAAAACAAGAAATTAAAATGGATAATGATACATCAGGAAACAAGTTGTCAACCACCTCAGGGGCTTTTAACTGCGGTTGTACTTATTAATGCCATCAGATAGCGACTGCAAAGTGGATGGTTTTTTTAATTAAATAATTTTTTGCATTTATAAAATGGATTTGTTTCAACGAGTTTGTGCGGTGTGTGTTGGGCACCTGTAAGTTCTATTACTCTTGTATTTTGCTGTTAATTGGTCTTTTCTATCTCATTACGTGTTTCCGTTGCGCGGCAAATAATAGAGACTAATTAATTCCAGTGTAATTTGACTCTGGTCGATTCTTTTTTTTTGTTAATTGTGTTATAAATAATTTTCTTCGTTATTCTGAGGAATAATTTTAATTTGAAGAATGAAAATATTATTGCGTAACATTCAAATCGTAGTAAACCGAGTTTGCGGACTAGCAACCCCTCAATGAATGGTTCATTCAGAACAAGGCGAGGCCCACTGAACTGATCAATATTTCGCAACTTTCGTTTGTAGGAAGAGATTTTGACACACGGGTGTGACATTTCTATAAGACTATCATGCACAAATTTAAAATCCTCCTGTCTATTCTCTTCAAGCCTTTAAAAGGATAAAAAAAAATTTGACAAAAACTTCAAAATTTGGAAATTATGTTAGGAATGATCAATTAAAGAATGAATTTTGAATGGTAAGGGTCTTACCACAGTTGACTAGACATCCCAGTAGAAGACAATATTTGAGAACATCCCCGTAGGGTTTGGCAGATTCTCTTGTCATTCTTCCGAAGGAACAAAATGGAATTGCAGGGTGGTAGATTACACCCTTTTCATAAAATCTCTTCTCTTATAACTCGACATTGAAGCACGGTTTATTTAACAGCGGGCCAAAGGACAAGGGGTGGGTCCTGTCAAAAACCTCCACAGATCTCTTTCCATAAACAAAGTCTCAAAACTGGCCCCCAGTCATCGTTCACAGCACACTGATCACCATGTGGAAAAATCGATCAAAATGGCTTTGGCTGTTTTGGAAATTGTGAGAGGATTCTAATTAATCGATTTCGAGATGAAATTTGACGCGCACGTTCTAAACCGAATCTTCAGCGAAACTGCGAATGTAGAGAGGTGGAAATTCATCCCCTCCCACTAACACATTTTGCGATTTTTAGACGTATCGGCGTCTCTTTCTTTCATCTAAAAGCTGTTGTGCAATGACAGAAGGCGCCGGCGCCAATTTCACGTCCTACGCTAATTTTCAACTAGTCGCTGTTTGCTTCTGATGAGAAGAATATATAATGGTTGTTTAAATAGATACCGACCATAACGATTTCCGCTCCTGCTCTGCCGCGGCGTTACGCAGAATAATTTCCCTCGACGTGACACAAAACTGATGTCGTCGTAGGTCCTGAAAGCTTTCCGAAGCTTTGACCTACATCTCGAGCAGATTATCGAATTTTATTCGGCCAACTTCTAATTACGCGATTGTTTGGTTAACCTTTATGAAAATAACCGGAACGAGGTCTAACTTTAAACGCTGTCAACATTCTCTTTGGATATTTTTAGTTCCGATTCGAGTGTCTGAATTTCGGCTTGTTCCTGTCGCTTGAAATAACATACTTGCATGTCTTAAGGTGATCTTTGTTGCTCCTAATTCTAAATTTATCGCCGCCGGTTTTTAAAATAACTGCATCTATAGCCGGTCCGGAAATAAATATTCAATGGCTTTAATGAATTTCCTCTTTATTGCTGGATTCATCAATTTTAAACAGATATCTACAAAGCATGTTTATTTACATCACAGGAAAAATTTTTAATATCTTAACATAAACGCACCCAGTTGACAAAACTTTTTTTAATTACATAAATTTGAGGAGGCAGATGTCTACATTACCCATTCAATTGATTTCGCATATTCACATTTACATTTTTATGATTCAACAACAAAACACTTGTTATTAGGTACCTAACATGTACTAATTTTTTAAAAGTTTTCGTTTGATCTCAACTTCAGTTACAAAAAGTCAAACATGATTTTTGCCAGACATTTCTATACAAGTTTGACGCTTGCGGCTTCAGCAAAAAGTAAGTCAAGCATTTGGTAACGTGAGGGTTTAGATCATAATTAGACTCCATTAATATATTTTTTTAAATAAAACATTTAATGGGAACTATTTAATTTGCATATTTGCATCAAAAAACAATATATCCACTGTGTACTTTACAAAGTAAAATTCGATTTCCTTATTATAAGAACTAGTACAAATGTTTCTTAAAAAAAATCAGAAGTGGAACAGTAAAAATTGCTGATACTTTCCATTCATTACTATTATTTATTCATTTTTGTCAAAAATATATGAAAACCTGCTGATATACTGCATATGTGGAGCTAGGAGCTTATAATTTCTTTTTTATGATTCTTTTACCATTTTTTTTCGACTTCAGAAAAAATCGACAAATCTTTTTTTGTTATAGTAAACCTGGAAATTATATATTTTTTTAATGAAAACTATTTGCATATTTATTTTTTTCATATTCCAGCTCAAGAAAGGACAAAGACAGCAATTATAATAAATTACAGTATTAATGTGCACCAGTGCATACATCTGAAAACCCCGTTAATCTTTACGGACATTCTGTTTAGATTTATTTATGGCAATAGATTAGATCGGAAATTAATTGGACATTAGATTTAAACAAGTTAGTTCCGAATAGTTGGTTAATTAATAGATTATAGAATTATGTTTTAAAATATTTAGACGTAAAGAAACTTCAACGAGGCGTTAAGCAAGTTATTTGGTACCGTTTCTCATAATTGCTTTTGTAAGAGAAGCAAATGTCAATACTGATATTGATATACAGCACGATAAGAAAGTAAGTCAGTCACGCTTTCCTCAGACACCCCAATAAATTTATTTTTAACGGCAAACATGGTCTATTTTAATCATATTTAACACCACATTGTAAAACCGTATCTTCTTTTTAAATAGATTTTTCTCATATTTTTATTTATAAATTGTTTTGTAAGAAAACCCTTTTTTCTGTTTTTGATTTTATGATTTTAATTATATTTTTTCGTATTCATTTTAAATTTTACAGGTTGGGGAAAGTATTAAACTCAACGGATAATACTTTCGTAAGAGCAATTGAATGTAAGTAGACAGTCCTATTATATAATGTTTATTTGATTGTAAATGACTTTTTTTTGAATTGTTACCACACGAAAATGAAAGAAACTTCTGGATATTATACACTGATGTTATCTGCAAATGTGTAATTTTAGACAAATGTAACTCTTAATACAGAAATAGAGGAAATGCCACAATACTTAATACTGTTAATGTTTCCGATTTTTCTGCAATAAAGGTATTGGTTAGTTTAATTTCATTTTATACTCTTTGAATTAATTTTTTTAAGATAAAGTTTTAATTGAAATATTAAAATGACAAACCTTTTCACAAAGCATTCTACTGAAATGTAATACCGTGCTTATAACCACATTTTAAATTATAAATTGATAAAAGGCGTTTACATTGCTCTTCTCTAAATAGATTTTCAAAATTTTTAATTAAATTTAGTAATAACTGTTTTAAGTTTTAAACATTAATTATTTTAAGTACAAATATGTTTTTAAGTTAATACATAGTGATTTTAGAAGTGTTTTTTATCATTTCAGCAGAAATTTGATCACGTGCTTTCATTAAAACACCGTTTAAAGTTTTATACAAATAGAATATTTGTTAATACACATGAACGTTCACTCTTCTACATTTTCAAAGGTAGAGTTAATTTCTTTTATCTCAAGTTACGGAATTTCAGAATCCAGTAAATAGAGAATTTAAAATGTTGATTTGCTATTTTTTGTTGGGTGGTTTTTTACATTTATTTGTAAAAATTAAAAAAGAAAGCTTTCATTCAACGCCAGTTTTTAGGTTGGTCAATATTTTTCACACGTTACATGTGAATTGACTTAGAATACTACACATTACAATTTATTGCTGTTTTAATAACTTACCGTAAAAAATGCAAACATAACACTTTTCAATTTAAATTAAAGTTTCAATTGCCACATACCTAATATAACCGTAAATCATTACATCGACGAAATAAATAATGTTGAAACAAATATAATGCTCTGTTGATTTCTATTTTATCTGAAAACGATAAATGTTTCTGAAACGTATTATTATTATTCAGAACATTCTGTCTCTGTGGACTAAATAAATGTTTAACTTTCACTAAATTTTGGTTATTATATAAAAATATATTTTTTTGTGAATTGTGTTCAAAAATGTTGACCAGTTCATGTCACTGATTTAAACAAAATTTTGTAAATACTACGTATCTAATTTTGTAATAAACAGTCTAAACAACGACATCTGAAAATATCAGCACAAACATTTCAAGATTTTACGTCCTCATTGGTGAATACTTTAGATGATTCACCCTGTATGATATATCTATTTATATTTATCTCTTCATTGTATAATAAAATATCTTACTTTTTGCTTAAGTTAAATAAAAATAATTTTGTTTAACGACTGAATAAATTAGCAACAAGCCTTAAAACGGAAGAAAAAAATGTAAAGGTGATTCATTAAATTCTTGGTGTATTGTGTAACTTTAATCAGTTTGACCCAAATGATGTTTGCATTTATAACCTGAGGATGTTATACCAGATTCATCGCTCCATGTTTATAAGGAGTGCGTGTCAATAATACCACTTATGACTAGCTCAAGTTTAACCATATCACAAGAAACAAACCCACACTAATCTCAAGAGCTCAGGCAAGGCCGACTTTTAATGGAGTCAATGCTTTCGTTACTTATGTTAGATACTTGACACAATTGAAAGAAATTTTCTAAATTTTTAAAATATTCGGGTACGTTTGCATTAAGATGGTGTATTTGTGTGTGTTTTTACATCAATTAGAGTGTACTTAAAATCACATTTATTTTGCAATCGTTTTCGTCTAAGAACCAATAATAATTAAGTGTTATTTTTACAGTAATTCAGATAAACTATTTTTTCCATTTTGCAGCAGCATATCTATGTTGCGATTTATTTACATAACGATGAAAATATCCAGCATGTCCCAAAACACTTGCATGTTTTTTTAAGCTAAATAAGCGCCACAGTAATTAGAAGCGTTGGACACTGTACAATGAAAATGATATATTTCTGGACAATTCTATACTCTTATTAATCTCTAACTTTTTTAAAAATGTTACAACGAAAATCAATCATCAACAAGCGTCACTCGAAAAAATAAAACAACCAATAACCAGCATTAAATAGTAAAAACGTGACAGGAAAAACGATCCTGGAGTATTTGTCGATTACATTGACGTCCTTAATTTTAGGCATCGAAGCTTTTAAGACCAAAGCACCTCTTCTGATAGCATGAAGAACCTTTGGTCTGTGAACAGAATTCCCTAAAAGCAAAAATTTGTAATCATAAATTAAAAAATTTAGTCTAATACCTTTGGAACCCCGAAACCTTAACCCTGTTGAAGTTCTGTAATTGTAGGTATAACCGGAAGTACGTGAAATACGAAAACTTGGCGGAAATTTCGACGAATCCAGATCGCACATGCCCGATTTCGAATTGTGGCGGTTTCGGATGGATGCAATCGGACTCATTCTTACATCTTGGAGCTCGATGATGTCTTCATTGGAGAAGCTTTGATCGCTCGGTTTGGTCCCTGAAATACAGTGGTGAGTCGTGTAGCGATTAGTTGTTATATTGTTGTTGAACCGTTGTCATAGAAATGAAGCTTTGATGAAGGAAGAAGTTGAAAAAATTTCAATTAATACAATTTTTTTTTTATAAATTTTGATTAGTTCAGCTTGTATCGATTAATTAATTAATCTCTTCAATAACTGAAAAAATAGTATTTTGGAAAAACACAAAGTTTCTTTAAAAACGATTTTTTTTTAAATTTTAATAGAATCAATTGAACTTGCGATTGTGAAGACAGAATTTTAACAAATTCTGATCTTTCCATCATTATAACAGCCGATTTCTGAACTTCGGCACACATGAATTTAAATATATCGCATCCTAGAAGACGTACTCACAATTTCAATTTAAAATTTTTATATTCAAAACTCGTATACCATGTATAAAAAAATCTAGATTCATGAGATTCTCTTCCAACAACAGTACATCATTTATACAACGTCAGATATGCCAAACTCTTAAAGTGAAAAGTGGTTCTGCCTTTAGTAAACATGATTGCCTGATTTTCACTCGAGCTTCTGGGCTAATAGAATTATTTTAGAGGGTTGTTGTGACAATTAGTGCTCTTTGAACATCATAGCAACGTAATAGATTTGCTTCGTTTGGAGTACCAATTTGTATGTGTTACCTGCTTTTTTTTCCTCTACTTCTTTTGATTTTTTACTTTTTTTCTTGGCTCTCGCACCCCAGTATGTGTAATTAACAGCAGCATACTCTAAAAGTGCCGCAAATACGAATACGAAACACATTACAAGGTATATATCGATCGCCTTTACGTAGCTTATCCGAGGCAAGGAACTTCTCACACCTGTACTGATCGTAGTCATTGTTAATACAGTTGTAATGCCTGAAAATGAGAATTGATTGTGAAATTCGTGTGTAGGTGCAAAAGGGATGTTCCCACCCAAAGCAACTCTGGCGCTGGTCGCTTCGTGATTTATCCAGAAGGAAACCCAGGATAACATCACGATGAGGATGCTAGGCAGATATGTTTGAAAAACGAAATATCCTATATTTCTTTGGAGTTTAAAAGATAGTGACAATCTTTGATAAATTCCCGTTGCCAGACGTTCTTTTCTGTCATTGGTTTCGTAGCCGATGATTGTGAATTGGGGTAGCTCCGCTTCTTCCACCCCTCTAACCGGAGTTTCCTTCCAATACATTACCACGTCTAAGACTGTGTAACCATCTAAAATAATAACGTCGGATTTAATGGAAAGATTAATTCATTATGAGCACAGTGGCGTAACGGCAGAGTAAATTTACAAGGGGTTCAATGAAAATCGTTTTTTGGAGAAGAAACGCAAAATTATTTTAGACTTAAAAATCACCACCATCATCGTGTGCATTCATTTTATCATATAATCAATTTATTATAATAGCATAATACCCGACATAATATGTAACACCTTACCAATTATGTTGCTTATTCTTACCCAGCGAATCATGACGTGCAACTTCTGCTTGAGTGATTGAGTGATTGAGCTCTATAACTGCTGTCGAATGAATTTCATAAATGGTTACTTTCGTAATTTCACCGATATTGGGCTATTGATTTCTTTCAGTATAATGTTTACATTATAAAATAGAGTAGAGACAGAAATGAAGGTCTAAATTTAAAAAAATAATAATGTTTGTCGAAACTTTTGATTTATTTTTTTAAAATTTATTTTAATTTATTTAAAAAAATCATTTTTTATATACTTAAGCGGTCTTCAAACTGTTTCTTTATTGATTTGTTGACATTGAGACTAATCGTTAATTAGCTGGCTGGAGTGCAATAATCTCACAAACCTTCGTAGTAAAAGGAAAACCCTAATGAGCATATAATATATTTCAGGTATTAATAGAGAGGTATTTAAATTTTATTACACGGAATATTATCCCCTGAAATATAAGTAGAGAGTATGTGTTAAATTTAAATAATATAAACATAAGAAATATTGCTGACATCAAATACAGCTCAAACTCCAAAAATATTGATTTTTAGAGGAGAGAAAACTGTTGTAGGTTTCGCACACTGCCAGTGACAGCAATCGAGATAAGAAAAACGGATTATTTGAGTAAATTGCAATTTAAGGCATTTTGACGATTTTCATAGTTATTAGAACTACTAGAAAATGTATCAGAAAAAATATGAAAAAATTATTCAGGACGAAAAATGCGAAAACAATAAAATAATAAAAAATATAATAAAACTGATCTTGTAAATTAATTTTTTTAAAAAGTTTTCATGATTATCAAAAAATACATACATTTTCAAAATTTTATCATTAAAAGCACAATTACTTATTAGAATTTATTATAATAATCTGAATGTTTTAAACTTATCAATCGGGCCAGTTCTTCGGAAACGTATTTATTAAATATAAGCATGATAAAAATATCTAATTAAAATTGTAAATATGATGAAAATAACGGAAATTGAAAAAAGTTCAAAGAAGTATTTACTTTAATAAATTCATTAAAATATCAACCGATGTAACACTGATTTGAAATATGCACAAAAATTTAATTTACAGCTGTTAATCAAATTCAGAAAAAAATTGATTGTTTTATCTAGCATTTAGTTTTAAATATATGTCCCTCCGACGTTCAATCTCAGATTACAAGCCTGCCTTCTAAAATTTATTTGAAATTGTGATACATTTGTCATGCTTTTTTTGTAATTTATAGTAAATTTTGAGGAAATAGGTGAGTCTGTTGGAGCGTGGAAAATAAATAACAAGTTAATTTCAATCAAATAATTGAATCTTTAATAAATGATTTCAGTTACCAGAAGAGTCGTTTTTATAAAAATACACTTAATAAAATCGTTAATTAAATTCAACTTTGTTTTTAAATTTAAAATAATTTTTCTTAATTTGTTTTGCCCAATCTTAAACACAAAACATAACATTAAAAATTTGCTTTCAAAAAATGTACCATGCTTTTCGAAATAAAATTTGAGTGGTTGATTTTAATCAGCAACTTACGATTACCTAAATATTGGCTATAAAAATTCATTGCATCTCTGTAATTTAATTTGACGAATAGTTGGAACTCAACAGATCAATGCATTAAAATAAATTCAGTCTGACATCTAACTTTTCAACATTTGTAAGTGTAATAATGAAGAAAACGATCCAACAATATTAAAATTCATTGTGATTTTTTTATAATTTGAAATCTAAAACTCTGCAAAAATATTACAACTTATCTTAACTCCGCCTTCAATGCAAATATCTAATAATAAAAGGCGGAGTAACATGTGCACAGCATCCTCATCAAATGATGAGGATGATTTTTCCATACTTACAACAAAAAAATGACACTTTGATTGACAGATGTCTTATTAGTTAGTATCAAATTTAATGATTCTTAGCAGATATTGCATACTGAAGCTTACTGCCACTGGTTTAAAATGTGGGCGGAGTTAAGCCAACGTAAGTACGGTTGTACACAAATTACGTATTACAGTTATTTAAATCTGCCACTGATTGTCGCTAAAATTATTTTTAATGAATGTTTGTTACTAAACTTGAATTTTTTGTGACGGTTCTATACCTAATTTAGTCTTACAAGAAATACTAGGGACCTTTACGTTGTAGGGAGTTAATTATAGCTTGCTGTGGATTATTTCAGATTCCTAACTCAACTGGCTTTAGTTATCCTGATTATAAAGGTGGGTTCTGAGAACAGGAATTAAATGTTGTAGAGAAACAACTTATGAATAAATTACATAATAATTAATAAGTAACGTTAAACCGATACTGTATCTGCGTCTAGCTCTGGGTAATATTTTATTATAATTAGATTACGTATATCTGATAGCAACATTTTTGAGTATTTACAAAAATTAACCATTTTAAAGCAACTGCCATCAATTAACTGTTGCATATTTGTATTACATTTGATATGATTTATGCACATTTCAAAAACTTGAATTGATGTTATTGCATATTTGAAAGATTTTAAGTAAATTATCATTAAAATAATTATTACTGAAAATTTTCTAAATAATGGATTTTTTTT
>QDEB01046948.1:0-11415 GCA_004193795.1 Asbolus verrucosus | reverse complement strand
ATATAAGTGGAAATTTACAATTAAAGTTAACTAGCTTGTAACAGGTAATGCAAATGCATTTATTAAAGAATCTTGTTATATGCAATAAAATCCACACTGAGGTATGAGCCTAAATACACAATGAAAACATAAATATGAATAATTACCAAAATTGAAACTAACAGAAATAAATACAACTAAGAATTTGATGAATGTAGAATATACCAAGTATATACAAGTTTTTAATTTAATTTAAATTTCTTACCTGAATAGTTCTTAAAAAATTTAAAAAGACGAGTAAGTACTATTTGACTTGAGATAAAATATATCAGGATCGAACAAAAATTTGTTAAAATATTAAAAATTCAATGTTTCAACTGTATAGAACCAACAATCTTTCAATAAAATTTTTAAAAAAAAGTATATACA
Source organism: Asbolus verrucosus (assembly GCA_004193795.1). Taxonomy (NCBI): domain Eukaryota; kingdom Metazoa; phylum Arthropoda; class Insecta; order Coleoptera; family Tenebrionidae; genus Asbolus; species Asbolus verrucosus. Next base: position 11,007 of record QDEB01046948.1, on the reverse strand, counting down.
AGTTTTAGACGAAATATGTTTAATTCATATAATTTTAAAAGCTCTTAAAGAAGGCAAAAAAATTAGTTTATCAAGTAAAATATACTGAAATTACATAATCACTTTTTAGCGCACAATCATTATTCATGTTTATTTTGTTATTCCATATTTTTTTTCTTATAGAGCAAACCAAAACAAGCACGTTCTTGGGTCTTTGGGTATGTTTAAGAAAGAACTTTTGTCGATAAAAAAAAACAGAGAAAAAATATTTTTTGGTCTCTGGCAGAACTTGCTACTGTAAAGTTATCTAAGAGGATATCCTGTCTATCAAGTGTGTAAATCATCATCTATTGATCTAAGCAGTTCAACTCCAATTATTTTTTGCGCTACTTAGTTAATGATGTATTGTAGCTAGACAGAAACTTGAGTAACATGACTTAAAAATTTGACACTGAGAAAGCTTTGAGTTAATATACTAGATCTATATACTATATACTACATCAACTGTCAAGCACCACCCCGACCCTCATTCATCCATAAAAAAACAAAAATTATTATATTTAACGTTAAAATTTTAAAATAATTAATATTCCTCAATAGGTAAATTATTATCATCATGTATAAGATGCAGTTGTGAAGAGAATTTTCACTATTAAATACGTTGGAAAACAGGAAAAAAATCACATCCATTTTCCAATGTTAAATCCCTTTTTCCACTGCCGCGAAACAATGAAAGAAAGAACTAGATGAGGCATAAAAATTGTGCGTCATAGTTTTTACCTTTTGTGTATTGTATTTCCCCCAAACGTGTGGTAAATGCTCGATTCACTGAACATCGACTGTTCCTAATGAATAATCATTATTTCCCATTTTGCAAGCGACTGTAGCTTAAAAAGTGTATAGTAACTGACACTGCACGTGTCGCTGACAGACGCGTCAGTGGTTTAGGGAATAGCAGATGGTAAAAATGTAGACGCGAAGATACGCTAAGTATTCTGAAATTTTAATTAATGAAGCGGGCGCGTCGTGAACCTTTCTAGATTATAAATCAGAGAGGTACTGGAGGGATTAGGACAGGGCCCGGGGCGCCGATCCCATAAATTGCGGACGATTCCCACACAATTCCACCGCCAGAACAGTTGGAACTGTCCCTAGTGCTGCGGCCGTTACACGTTACGAAATGCCCGCGCTAAATTAAAGACCAACATTTACTCAACGGCCCGTGTGAAACGATATTATTTTTATTCGAAGAAGAGATTTACTGCTTGTACGCAACATTTCAACAAGTAATCCCCCTATGTTCATGCATTGTTTTGATCCTTCCAGATATTGCGAACGCTCAAAGTGAACTATTCCAAGCTCGAAGACGTCACCGTCGAGAACGTCTTGTGAGTGTCGTAATTTACAATTTTTTCAAATTCCCCACGACAAACCGTTTCACATTTCTCCTCCTACAGGTATTTCAGGTCAGGTGCAGATGTAACCTTCCATCTATTCGCTGTGAAAAAAGACGAGAAACGCATAAGGTCGATTTTGAGCAAATGGGCTGATCGAGGTTACATCGCCAACTTAACCGTGGCTGACAAGGAATTTGTCTTCAGGCCTTTGCTGGATCTCCAGGTTAGTGCGAGATTATCGTCAAATACCTGAAGCTTTCTAAAAAGTTAAATTGTATCTGTGCATAATATTGCTGTAAATGAGGACGAAATAGAAGAAAGGCTGCAAAATATTAGTCGCTCTTTTTTCATGTTTGTTGTTGAATATTTTATTACGAAATGGAAATGACAGTCATTTTAATTGGAATGGCAAATTCCAGAGTGTGTCAATCAATCAGGCAGGGATCATCAGACAACGAGATGAATTTATTCTGTCCTGTGTTGCCCGAGGCTCGCCTACAATGTCATTTCGTTGGTTCAAGGATGGCATATTCGTCAATGTCACAGAATGTACAAGGTAATCAAGAGCATTAATAAAAATAAAGAAGCGATATCGAACGTTTTTCACATCTGCAGTCACAAGTGGAGCCGTCTTATCAAAGATCCACATTTAGAGGATCAATACACTGCTCTCTTAGGAGTCGAAAGATCAGATATTCTAGACAGCGGCACCTTCACTTGCCAGGTGGAAGACTTTGGGATCCAGCAGTGCCTTTCAAGAAGAGTTTTCATCAAAGCGCCGCCTGTTATTAAAGTTGAACCCATGAGTCTTACAGTACGCAAAGTAATGCATCATTAATTCCACAAAGGTCTTTGACTCTAAACACACTATTACCGCAGGGTGAAAACTTAACTATTAAATGCATCAGCATGGGCGATGGCAGCACTAAATACACTTACAGTTGGACCAAAAATAAAGAATTAATTCCAGTCCGAACCGAATCTGAGAAATACGAAATCCTATATCCTGGTGGAAGTATCCTGCAAATATTTAGGGTCGATGTAAGATTTAAAATCCCCTTTTTACTTACAATGAATTATTCATTTGCAGAAATCTGTTAAATATTCGTGTTTGGTACAAGACGATGCAATTTCGTCCGAAGTAATGGTTGAAATTCACGTTGTGGATCCACACCTCATCCGGACCTGCCCCCAAGAGTATCACTTGAACGTTACATGGCCGGAAACGGCCCCCGATACAGATAGTCTCCAAGAATGCCCCAAAGGTTACGCATTTCCGGGATACGTCCGCCGTTCATGCACCCTAAACGATGGCTTGCGTCCCATATGGCGTCAACCCGACTACTCCCAATGCACCTCCGAACAATTGTATAAAATAAGCTTCGACGTGAGTATTTAAGGATAAATGAACCGTGCGGATTATAAGATTGCTTTTCAGTTACAACTGTTACGACTGGGATACGACACCGCCACACCTATTCAAATACTGGAGAGATGTCTTCGATATCTTAGATCTGACAGTGGTTTATTGCCAGGAGAAGGAACCCGCATTCTATTGTTAGTGAGGGATGTTATTTCCTATACCAAGCGTTCCCGTTACATCCCTCATAATGTTACCACGGCTGTGTTTGATCTTGTCAACAGGGTTCTAATGTGCCCGAATTCCCTCATCGATCAGGAGGTATGTCACTTTCGTTTTTCCTTGAAAAACCAACAACTGAATATGACACCACACAATCTTCTGGTCACACAAACCGACAACTTTTCAGCCTCGAAAAGTTTTTCCAGATCAGACCAATATGAAATATGTAGTGTGTATATCCAAGGGCACTAAAACAAAAGCAGCCTCTACATAATTTTTTTTCATTCGTTTACAAAACGTTTGGGTAATTTTTAAAATTATTGTCGAGTTGAATTTTTGAATATTTTAATTAACGCAACATAGTATTTTCTTTTAATTAACTAATTAACTGATACCTCTTACGATATTGACAAACACTTAATCTCTCAACCGGTGACTATTCGTTTGCTATCGCTATTCCAGAAAGTTCTATTTTCGCAACTTGATTTCTGCCTATTATACCTTATTGGAAACACTGGGATATAACAACCGTCATTCTGAAAACACAATACCCAGAACTTACATCTATTGACTTCTTTTGTAGCCAACTATAACAGCTTTTTTCGCTTTTCTTATGCTTTCTATTCATTTTGGACATTTTAGCAAGTCAAATTGCTGCAAGAAGTTGTTAGTCAACAAGTCGAGATCTCCAGTATGTTATTATCAAAATCTCAGCCGCTCTACCATTTATCTCTCACAACAATTGACGTTAGTCTAATGGGCGGAGATCAGAAAGAGCTGCTTTTTCTTCCAGTGAATAACACAAGGTATGCGTATTTGCTTATTTAAAAAATAAGTAAACTGAAATAAAAATTTCCAGCTACCGCAACTGGATTCCGTACAAAACGAAAATAAATTTTAAAGACAAATTCAAAGAGAAAATATTATCTAAACTGAACCAGTCTGCGGTGGGAATAGTAATTTACAGGAATTTGACAGCTTTTTTACCTACACGCTCTGTAATAAGACTAAAGTAAATAATTATCCAACACTTCGTCATTGACAGTTCAATATATAACGAAATTGCAGGGACGGAGCCGAAGTAGAATACGAAGTGATATCTCAAGTGGTCCGCTTATGGATTCTGTCAAAAGATAAAAATTATGAAACGTACAACCCTCATATAATTCTAGAATGGAAACATGAATCTCATGAAAATTCAACAAAAGTAGGATGGTATATGAAATGCGCCATGGCAGAAGCCGCCATGTACGCGTATTCATGGAATACAAGCATTTGTACCACAAAAATATTAAATTTTAGTATGACACGTTGCGTATGTCCCACGATGGGTACTTTCGCCATGCTCCTGACCACCAACAACGTGCAGGTAAGTTCAATTCCTGCAATTGAAAAAAAGCATTTTCATTCTTTTGATTAGGTCGAGAAAGAAGAGTCCCAGCCTCGTCGCTATGTTGTGTTAGCAGGTTGCTCTCTTTGTTTTTTGTCGGCGCTCGCTTCCACCATCGTGCTAACCGCACATTGGATGCTGAAGCGCTCCTGCATCGTTTTTCTAAAACTACAATGTTCTATTTCCATAACAGGAGTAATGTTGACGTTTGTCCTCGTAACAATGGGAGATCCTCCAGAGGTAAGTAAACAAATACCACATGCTGTTTATTAACTCTAAAATTATCTAGAGAATGTTCACAAATGTTATGGCTCTCATCGAAATTCTCTTACTCATGGGAATGTCGGCTCACATAAGTATTCTCTTGATGGTCTACACTGAATTGGTCCAGCTCCCCAAATCGGCGGCCTCTAAACAAACTGTTGTAGGGATAAGTACCGGAGTTCCGGTTATCGCAGTTTTTGGCAACCATTTAGCTCATCGCACCATGGATGTCCGATTGAAATCTTGGTGGTTGTTGGCGGGTACTTTAGCCTTCAACATCTTTGTGACAGTCAGTACTGTAATTGTGGCGCTATTTCTTCTTTTATATTTCACAGTGATCAACAAACTGAAAAAATTAACAACTGTCCATGAAAAAGAAGGGAAAATTTTACAAAGACGGTAAATTATCACTGTGACTTACCTCCTAATTCTGACTTTTACATTCCAGAATTATTTTATTAAAAAGGTCTGCTTGCGTTTTTGGCTCTTTGGTCGTTGTCACCATAAACAGCATAGTGTATATAAATTTTCTGGACGTAATCTGGTGGCACTATGGTTTTAGCGTTGCCGCCATGTTATTGGTAAATTCTACCCAATTCAAAAAAACAGACAATATTTCTAATAATTTCAGGGTCTCATAACAATTTTTTCTTATATTGTGCGATCAGAAACGGAATTTTATTACATGTTTCGGGGAAAATTAAAATCTAAACAGAAAGATGGTTTCTTTGGAGTTGAAACCACAGGTAGTCCATTGAACTGTAAGTTTAAATAAAACTCGTAAAATAAAGTTTGCCTTTGCCCTGTAGTATCTGATGTTAGAATTCTAATTTATTGCTTCGATTTTCACATTCCGATATATTGTTAGTATCTTTACCACGTAGTGCTTATGTAGTCCATGCAATACCACCGTGTTAAAAAAAAATCAATGTTAATAGGAGTGATGGCATGTTAAATCCAAACACTTCTCCTGTCACTGTGGCTTAGGTCTGATTATCGCAGAAGAACCGTTATTAATGAAGCAGCAAATAAATCTTTTTCCCTTCCAGTTTTCACCAAAGAGGAGGCGGAAGTGGAAAGTGAAAGCATGCCTCATCGCAAATCCGACCAACAATCCTCCAAACCTGTGGAGTGTTTTCCCATGACAGACGCTGTTACGTGTAAATCTGGACTTCCGGAATGTGTTTCAGGTGCAATGGAGTCTTACGCTCATACTGACGCCATATACTGTGCTCAAACGTCCCTCCGAAACGACGCTATTGAAAGATACAATCGCAGTCCTCAATTGTATCGCAAAAACGCCACTTTCAAAATTGAAGACGATCCGGAACGAGTTAGATGCCGTTCTCCTGATATTATAGCGTCGAAAATATGTACGGAATTAGATTTGGTCGCGTCGCATGCTCCCAGTATCATCATCACACCGGAAGAATCGATTAATCAAATTCTTACCACTTCCCAAACGGATGACTGGACCAAAAGAACGCAACCTGAAGGAAAAGAAATAATCGCAACCGTGAGCGATAAAATCGAATTAGAAACGAGTGTTACTCCATCCAACGATAATCTTGATGGAATGTTAGATAGGATTAGTCATGATTTAGATTATTTGTTAAACAGGAGCGAGAATCAAGATGTGTGTGCTGCGACCCCTGGATTTAACGGAAGTGGTGTGAGAAAGTTATCAAAACCATCTACTTCGAGTGTTATAAATGAAGAAATAATCGAAGAGGAGGGTGAAGATGACATTAAAGTCCCAGAATCAATTACCGACATATTGCGAACTAGTTGTTAACGTACCTATTTTAACTCAGTCACAATTTGACAATTTATTAGTTAACCAAAGACATTTTCATAATGTAATAATTCATTTCAAAAGATTACCCAAACAATTTCAGCCTATTAATAGCAAATTGTGTGGGAGACCAATAAAGAATATCGTACTAATCAATCACAACATGATAAATGTACCTGATATTTTTGTATGTTCCCATCCCATTGCATCTAAACGAATTTATCACTACATCGAAACAAAATGAATTTTTAACATATGTATTCAAATAAGATCAATCAAACTTTGTTTATTTTTGTGGCAAGGTTTCCAAACATCCAACTAGACTATAAATTCTGGAGTCTTGCAGTACACTATCTAAAATTGTGTTTAAAATATTAGTCAAGTAACTGTGATAAGAATGTTTACAAATCAACAAATGTTTAAATTATTATAGGTTGATGTGCCTTATTGTCACACTTTTAGTAGCTATGCTGTACTGTAAAAAAGTGTGTTATTTAATACGTGTGTTACCAACTTTGTATGATTTTTGTGAAGTTTTGTTTTGTGTAAATAGATTTTTTCTGAAATGCATCTTCTTATTCTTCCTCTACAATTAACTCAAATTAAAAAAAAAAACAAATACTTAATACTACCTTTATTAGATTAATTTGTAAGTAAATTCGAACTAAACACAACTTCTATTTCTATTCTAATCTAAAATACAAATTAAAATTAAAATCACATCCTTGTAATAAATAACTGAGCTATACTACAAGCAAATCAAAATAAATATCACAATCTCAAATATCAAAAACCACCATAATAAACTTATCAGCGTTCCTCCGCCTCTTCAGAATTAATTATTTCAAAATCACTATCGCTACTACTATCTTTTCTTTGCGCTGGCGGAGTTGTAACGGCCATTTTAATTATATTCGCCATCTTCATCAAATTATCGCTGACTGTAGCAACATTCATTATATTACTAAAAACGTCTTTGTCTACAACATCCTTATTATCGACGTTGGCAAAATTCAGATTTTTAGCATAAATCTCTTCTTCCGATGAGCTATCTCCGTTGAAATGACCTGATTCAAAACGAATTCCTTTATGATCCGAATCGGAATCACTCGATAAATCACCTGGAGTGTACGAGATTGCACCTTGGGCTGCTCCTTGAGGTAACAAATCCTCTTCTTCCAAACTTTCCTTATCCTCTGCGTCTAAATGTGACGGCATTGAATTCAATCCACTAATTAAAGAGTTGGTTACTGAATCTGAAAGTGAGTAACGACCTTTCAACTGACACTACGTCAATGGGAACTATTGAACAATTGTATTTAAAGTATGTTATTATTCATTGTAAAAGTTATGAACTTGAACAAAACAGTAATTCATCCATAAATTATTAAAAAAAAAAAATTAATAGCAACTACGCAACGCCGGTGTACTTTGAAAAATAAAATACAGGTATCCCAAGAAGAGGACAATTTCCTATTGGTGCTTACATTTTTATTTCCATAGGATCACCATATAAACCGATAGGGTAAATTCGTATAACGTAATCCAATAAAAGCATATTCTGTTGATTTCCATATGCGGAATACGATTTTTTTAATCTAACTATTTGTTTATAACTCAAGAGTACTATTTCTGACAATCTGCGTATTATTACAATCAAAAAATTTTCTGAAGTCTTTATAGCATTATATAATTAATATAAACTGAATTACAGAAACCTTTCAAAATTATTTTAAACTATTTCAACTTTGATTTGTCAAACTTTTTTATCGCATGCCCAAAATGTTCAGGTAGCCGCATGATTGCGGACTTTATGTACTCTAATCTTGTGATCACTTCAACATTTTATATGAAGTTTATAGATCTTTCACCTTTATTGCACCAACCTACTATTTAATCAAAAAAAATTTTTTAAACGACATACACAGGTACTACAAACACCTTTTTTATAAATGACGTTATTTTTCATTTGTTTTTGATGCAATTTTAAATTTGTATGGTTTTTTAGGTGTTTATTTTTGATAAAATCGAGTATATTCTAAATGTTTCATATACATTTCAGAACTTAATTTAACACTGCGTAAGTCGGAAAACAAAAAGAGTATTTTTAAATACTTTTTAATATCTAAAAGAAAGTTCGAAAATTTAACAGCTTATCTAATCAAAAAATGTTATTCTTGATTTCGACTTACTGTTTTTTTGAAATAACTCAGTTTAAAGTTTCATAAATACTCAAATCTATCAAAAATAAGCAAATGAAATCAGATAATATTATCAACAAACGTAAATAAAATAAACAGTTCTATCAACATCAATAAAATTTTATGCGTCATTCAGAGTTTATCCCATATAAATGATAATATAACAGTATAGTATATAACCATTTTAGCAGATTCACCAACCGGTTGCGACAAATCCATAGCGAAAAAAAAACTACGTTAATGATAAGCTATTACCACAATTCCTTTTTGCTGATAATTTCGCTGAAAACGACTCCAATATTAAAATTTCAAATAGTATAGCTTATAGGTATCACTACATATTTTAAAAATTTCTAAATATGATGGCACCGCTTGTTTGAGGTTTTGATAATAAATATCAACTTGTTTGTTCTGATGTCTTATTTATTTTACTTTAAAAATAAAGGAACTTTGTCTTCTCATTAGAAATATACTAATTTTCATTATTACTCAATAGATGATGTTTTTCAAAATGGAATCACTGCAAATTGCGCAAAATAAACTACAAAAATATAGATGACTACATTTTAAAAAAACAACGCAAATACACTATATCTTTGTTTCTGTGATACAAAAGAAGTATAACGAAATAAGCGTTAGTTTTGAGTGATGTAACTTACAGTCATCAGTCAACAATGTCATTATCAAGTAATGTTCATGATAATAAATTCAGTACAACAGTCATAAATTTATGAAAATGTAAATAACAGGACGGTTAACACTATAAAGCAAAGGGAAATGAATTTTCAATTTATAAAACAGTGGTACCAATTTTTTATCCTAGTTATAAACAAAAAATAACACCATTACCAAAGTGCTGTTTGTTTATCATAATCTGGAATTGCACCACTTTAATGTTAGTACACATAAACAAAACTCAAGGTCACAGTCAATCATTAAAACTATTTTCAAAGAACTTATGTTTATTTACCTGCAGTTTTATCAGTCAACAAACTGTCTAAATCTGGGTCCCTTTGATTAAAATCCTTATCTGAAATGAATGGAATCAGTTCATCTTCAGCAAGCACACCTGAAATGTGTTTATATTATTAATGCTTAAAACAGGCACAAGCAATAATTAACCTCTTTCAGACCCTACGGCCTTAATAAATTGTTTAATGGAGGTGACATATCTCGGTGGCATTTTAGATAGCCCTAATGGTATAAAAAATATCCCCAATAAGACTAAATAAAATATCACATACCCCGAAATGTTCTTTGCAACAAAACTGATGGCCAGGAAAATGAACGACATGCCAATGCAAAACTGAAAAAAAAAAACGAATATACATGGGTTATAACAAACTTAATGAACTAACAGAGGAAGGGCTGTCTTTCCGTAGAGCTTTGAGTGACAATATCACATCCATAAAATCATTCTTAAGTTCGTCTAAAGCGTCCAGATGCGTGGTTTGGGCCATAAGAAGCTGGCTTGTTTCGAGGTACGAGTCCCCGATGAAAGCTGCAAGAGAGAGTAAGAAAATAACCCCAAAAAACCGAAGCTGCAGTTGAATGACGAGCCTGAAATAATAATGACATTAATAAATTAAAAATAGAAAGGGCTATGGGGTCGTTACCAGAAAACGAAGTTAAGTACCAAAAACACTGTTAGGGTCAAAGCTGCATCTTCCCAGCTCAAGATTTTGTAGCAGAATTCGAAATACCCTTCGAACCTGGTGATTTCGCGTTTTTTCTCGGGTTTCTCTTCGCTTACGAAGATGCTTCGTAAGTCGCGTAGTTTCCTCGTGAGAAAATCCATGGAGATCTATTTTCGCATGCAGGAAACAGGAAATCGACCTTCTTTTGTTCGAGGACCGCCTTTGATCAGGACGTAAACGACTGCACAAATCGATCAAAACGATGTTGTTATTGTCGATGAAAACGATCAATATAAACTACGCGCATTTTTAGCACAAAACACTCGTGACGTGCAAAACGTGATTAAAATTTGCTCATTTGGCGATTTGACGATTTAAAACAAGATTCGGCAAAGATCGGATCACGCGACTTGCGCCGTCCACATGGCTCTGCTTTTTTGCCGTGACGTTTTCTGTTTGTTTTCAAATCATCGGAAACTGAATTTAAGTAAACAGTCAGGAAAATATACTGTAGTGAGACGGTGGAAAATTAAAATGGCCGATGATAAAAAAAACATCACGTCTTTTTTTTTATTTATTTTATTTATTTTAATTCGAGTGATGAAGTGATACGATCGTCTAGTGGATTACTTTTGATGGATATGACGATAATAATTTATTCGTCATTTGCTGTGCTAATAGATAATCAAGGACCCTTTTTATTGCCGAACTTTCTCAAGCAATTAAAAGATTGTACGTTGTGTTATTCTGTTGAAAGTTATG